>JAAXNX010000355.1:0-14566 GCA_036491905.1 Folsomia manolachei
CCTTATCCAGCTCTCCACCTCGGAGAGTGATACCCGTTACCTACTTGAATGTCTTTATTCATCATCCTTTCTCATTAAAATAACATTCTTGCCATTCTCCAGGTCCCAAAACTCTAGCCCGGATTCGCTCCCTTTTCGCCACGTCCACAACTCCCGGCCCACCGCCTTTGCTCACACCGTCCCTCATCCCCTGACCTGTGACACGACAATTGACATCTGTGCCGAGTTCTGCACCAACAAATTGGAGCCACTCGCGGAATTTGTGACCCGGCAACCGCGACTTGTCGCTGTGTTGGTGTCCCATCCACCCTGATTTTCCAATCTGACCCCAATTCCAGCGTTTTTATTCCACTTCCAACGCCTCCACCCACTGACGTGGATGATGTGGCTTACTACGAATTCTATTGAACTGACCGAGTGCTCCACCCCCTTTTCAAATATAATCCTCACGCAGTGCTTGAGGCCGTGGCAAATTCTAAACCAAGATTATCCCGAAGAAGGCAGGAAGCTTTGGTGTCATCCCTCAAGAATCAGAGTGCCTGGGTTGGCTATCATTATCCTTATCTTACCCAGGAAATGAAATACAGGAACAAGTCGCACGGTACGTGATAAGAATTGTGAGACAAGATATTCAGAGCATGTTCCGACCAAAACAGGATTAAGGAGGGCGAGAAGAATCGAAAATAAATAGTGAACTACACTATTAGATAATAATGTGCTTTGTTGCAAAGTTAGATATTAATGTGCCTAGCACTGCTAGGCTTAGTTTTTAAACTAAATATTGTATCAAAATTGTGTTGACTTTGATTGCATTGTAACAAATTAGATGGGATATGAGTGATTGATAAGTTATCTGCGTATTATGCATGTATAAAATTTGTTTTATTAAATCATTTAGCGTAATATATGTATAATATATAAATCGGCACAACTCATTTTGTCTAATCTCGTTCAGGTACGTAGAACGGGCAAGGAAAATATAAAATTATCAACTACATTATTTAAGGTTTTTATTTTATTTTTAACCTTCCTCCTGCTCTGCATTAAAAAAACTGCCTCCATAATTTAATCCCAAAAATATCAGTATCACTCCAAGCACAATAATTGGCACCCAGATAAAAGTAAACTTTGCAGATGAGTCCAGCTCATCCACGTCCTGCAACACCAAATAATTCATATTCATTAAATTAATCTAGTTAAATACTCTTCATCTCACAAATACTCACCAAACAAACTGCAGCTCCAATTAACAGCGCTTTTTCACCCCCACTCAGCTCATTATCCAATATTGACACCCCTACGCTGCTCAGGGCTCCACGAGCTGAACGAAATGGTTCAATCATTCCCAGTTTAGCGGAATTGGACTCGATCTGTTAGGAAATTTCTAATTATTTCTAATTCTGCTGAAGTTTGTCCTTCTACTTTCTCACCATAAAGTCTCCAACTCTTGTCTTTCTCGTCACTAATTCCACCGAATCCTTGCCTTTGCATAAAGTGATCTGCAATGGACTCTGGGACGAGTTGTGGTCTATCCATCCAATCACCGAGTTACTCCCGGATTCCGTTATTCTGCATCTTCTTCCCTGCAAAATGTAAATCTTCATTTAGTAAACTTTTAAGTGAAACCTGATCAAATTAAGAGATTACTCGTTACTCACAAGTTTTCGTCTCCACCACCAGCAATCTCTTCCCTCACCAGAGTCCCACTCCATAACAAATCCCGACCATTGTTTTTTTTCATCTTGAATAGTTTCCGGACTGAAAAGGTCACCTTTGAGATCGGATTCATTGTCCTTAGCTGATCCCAGCCTGAACACCATTCTCCTGGATACAAACCACGGACATAGACAGGAACTGGTGCCTTTGTCTTGGTGGCCAGTCATGAAATTGTCTTCGTACTGCACACTTATCTTGTAAGATGTGGAGCATCTACCTGTAAAATGAGCAATTCGTTATCTTTAAGTTAACAAAACACTAAATTAACTCTAATCCACCACTCACTCACCCACTCGAATGAGATCAAATCGGACAAACTCATCCAAAAACGAGCAACTTGACCCATCACCAAGTAAAGGCTGCTGTTCAGACTCGTTTATTTTATGACCACTTCCTCCATTGCCGTTTTGTGACGAGAAGTTATCCATCTGAACAATCAGCACGGAACTTAGTTGCTCCCCGGACTCACCTTCTTCGGAAATTGACTCCAGTTTGGGACGCATGAGAGTATTATTGTGACAAATACAATATTATTTTGAAATTATTCCACACAAATTTTAAAGTTTATTCTTAATTTTAACTCCAGCTGAGCCAATTCTCTCAGTCACACCTGTTTGTCTTTAACTGGAATGCGTTCTAGTAGTAGTTGTTCCACTATAGCTTACAATTTGCACATGTATAGCGTACCATTGGCAAAAACTAAACCACAAACAACTTTTTTTATTCAAGTGAGAATGCGATATGCAAACTAAGTGAGACTGTAAAGCCATCACAACTCTGCAAATGCAACAAGTTTGTGCACAGGGTGGTGATGGATGGACTGGGTCTCAACAACTGTTATCAACATTGTTTACTTAATGAGTAATACTGAGACTTGTTTGTGTAAATAAGATAGTAACAGTCAACCCATTTTAATAATGCTGTTTTTCTTCACGCGTACATGAACGGGTTTGGTTATTATGCTCAATTCTCAACTGTAAACCTGGACTTGAATGTCTTACCATTTCCAATAAATCAGTCTGCTTACGAACAAAAGAGTAAATAAACAAATAACCCTAGCCTGAACTTGAAATATTACGACAACATAAATCTTTCTTATAAATGTTGTCCATTCATTCTTCAGATGGCAACATTGGACTGAAACCTTTTTCCAAGTACTCCTCTAGCAAAGAGTTTACCCTAATATATGCTTGTGAAGTAAATAAGCCCTGGGAAGAAAATGAAATTCTTACTTTGGGATGAGAAAGGTCAGTTGATCTATGAAAACTCTAGCTGCTCCTTGCATCCCTACTCCGTCCTTACATTGCTTCATTACTTAATTGAGAATTTTAGTATAGAATCTAGGGATTTGATGTAATAATCCTTATTGTGGGATAGGAAAAATTAGCTCAAAACCTTGTTAAAGGTGACGTAGACCCTACCACATGCTCACCATTTAAAGTTGAATAAATCCACATAAAATGATAGAAATGGATGCAAAATTTGTTGTTTTCCATTAATTGTTAACACTCGTATGCACATGATCCTTACATTTCCTATTTTTATCCTTTTTCCATTTCGACAGTATTTCTCGTTTTATCTGATAGTTCCCAGGCAAATTATCGTCCAGCCAAGGTGTCCCTCTGCCAAAATGCTTTGTTCTCCGCCACTGTGAAATGGTGTCATCATCATTTCCTCACTGCTGGATAAAAAATGCCCAACAATGTCATGGCATTCATCAAGTATTTTAAGCTAGATCGAGAGAATCATGCATACAACACATCGAGTTCGCATGCAAGCAAAAGCTTGGAATCTGGACACAAATGAGATTGAGGCGATGTGGGAAATAATTTTTATGTATGTTATGTATTTATTCGGGTATTATTTCAGGCAGTGGCCACTAACAAACTTAATACAGAAAACAATTTATTTATATTTCAAAAACAATACGCAAAATACAAAATCATTTCTATATTAGCTAGTTTACATTGTGATAACTGAACAAAGTTTGTGATTACCTTACATAATAATACCAGAAACATAATATACAACCGTATCGGTAACTTTCTCGCCATTCCCTAGTATAAAAGTAGCTGACAAAGAATCAATTGTGAAAACTAATTTATTTAAATGTAACAAATTCACAGATCCTTATAAAATCTGAAATTGTATGAAATTATAGTAATTGTGCCACACTTACATGTTTTATAACAATGGCAGAAACTTAATTTTACTAAAACTAAGTTGTTGGTTTATTCAACAACGGTACATTCTAGATGGTAGCTAAATTACTTTTCTTAAGATTTGTATGAAACACATTTCTGAAGTCGGATTGAGACAATTATCCAACTGGGAACAACTTTAAACTTTTATTAGAGTGAATATAACACAACTCTACCCGGTTCCAGCATTAGTTTAGTTACTTTAACTTTTAACCTCTCATATTGGAAAAAGTGTTATGCTAACTCGGAATTTGTACACATTCCAAGGTTTGACTACAGATGTGCGTGGGGTTCTTGTGCGACAAAAAAAATCAACATTGAGGCAATACCCCACTTTGCCTGGAGTTTACGGCGTCCAAGACATTTTTAGTAAAATAAATAAATAATTGCTTCAAGTTGTTCGAAAAAAAATCAGAACCAGACGCCTCCACAACGTGAAAACTAAGGCAAATGGTATTCAATCACAATCTGAAAACTCTAATTTCAAAATTGTCATAATTCCCACGTTGGGTTGTTTAGATGACCACCGTCTCAATTTTTGCTCCGGAGAAATTAAAACCGTATTTGTGGACGAGGCTGGACATGCTTTGGAAACTGAATTTGTCTCCATTCTTAAGTTGAAACCCAAGCGAATAATTATGGCAGACCATTTTCAACACAGCGGGATGGTAATAAAAAATACAACCATTTCGCTTAGAACTGGCAGAGCCCTGACACGTTTTTTATGAGCTTTAAACTAGTGCTGGTTAAAAAAAATTATCATATGAAAATTTGAAAATGTCTAAATAAAAAGACACCCAAATGGAATACCGAACCTCCGGGAATAATTGGCTCTATCATTAACCATACATTGGTTCTTGATGAGCTATTATCAATATCAACTAATTAACCAGTAAAAAGTAAATTAAGTCAGGTTGCTAAGTCACCGCAACGCTTCTTCCATTTTACACTCGTTATTCTCTTCATGATTTTGGCCCAAGGATCAGGAATGCCAATACCTAACTCATCCACCAGAGACGAATAGGAGCTGACAGAGATTGTTGGATGAAAATCTGAAGGAAAATAATTGTGGATTGCATGAGCAGTTTTCATTTGATGATCCGCAATAGTATTGATTAAGTAGCTACTTAAGTCCAAAGCCAATCCAAATGGACTTGGGGTGGGGGTGGACTTGTAAAGTGGGCGGTTGGTTTATGTCCAATGGACCTGTGTTTGACCGTGTTGTAATAGGGTGTTTTGTTATCAAGTCCGTGAGAGTGAGACTTGTGTGAGTTTGAGGTGGTAGGAGTTGAGTGGACGGGGGTTGGGAGGAAGCTGGTCATGAACAAAGAATTGGGCAATGAGGGTCCCTCTAGCACAATTTTGTCTCAACTCAGTGGAGAGATGGCGTGCGGGGAACCATTCCATGAAATCGGGAATGAAAATAGTAATGCTGGTGCCTTTAAGGCACTTTGCATTCCTTCAGACTCCGTTCCCACGCTGCATTAACAACAGTCTCCTTCTTATCCCTTTTTCACCACAAAAGCTGACTTCCACAAAAATCAGTTATTAAATTTGCGTCGATTCAGTTAATTAGTTAGATTTGGTAAACTAATAAGTAAGCCACGACGATGTTCGGGAACAAGGCTGTGACAATATTCCAGGACGGAAAAGTTGGTGGTATCGGTAAGCAAATGTTATCAATATTTTTTATGCGAGAATGAATATGCAATTGACATTTCTAATCTATTTTCTTTTAATTTGTAGAACGGACCATTCATAAATATGACACAAAACAAAGATGTGTTTGGTCATATCCGCAGACAATTTCAAACGGAAAGTTACCATTAATCCGAAAAAAAGATAAGAAGACCAAATTGGAGATCAAATCGCCCGACGAGTTCCCTGTGGAGAACATTGAAGACGACAAATTGGAAAATGGAATAACTTTTTTCCTCATTAAGTGGGAGAATTACGACAGGAGTAGTAGAGACGTTGCTATTCTTAATAAATTTCTTAATACTCGGGTAACTTCAGGCATTTCCGGTTGGGTTCGGGTAAAAAACCCGATTTTTAAAAGTGGGTACTTGAGATCTGTTACTTCACCCCGGCCGGCAAATTCAAATTTAACCAACCCCAGCCACCGTAAACTTGCTCTCACTGAATTAATTATTATTTCAATAATTGTAGCAGTTTGTTAATCAGTTAATTAAAACTTTTGATACTTCTCAGTCACCTCACAAATTCCAAAAAAGTTATTTAAGCGCCGTAAAGGTGAGTTGATAAAGAATTTTCTGCATTTTAAATAATCACAATTTTCCTCCGCCCATCACCAACATAACAGGAGTTGCTATCATGGACAATAACCAATTTAATTCAACTTCCACCCATCCTCCCTCTTTTTCCGTGTCAATCAAACGCTTCCCATACTTGGATAAGGCTGCAGCTGAGTCGAAAATAACTAAGAAATGGAATATTAAGGTGTCGTCATTGAATTGTTTCCTTTGTGGGGATGAAACTTCGGTCACCCTTGGCCTGGGGGGAAGAGAAAGGCAAGTTTATAACAGCCAAGTGGAGGATTTCAAGGGATACCTGACTGGGATAATGACAAGAAAGAGATTGGAAACTTGTGCCAGTTGCCGCAAGGATATCCAGCATGTGTGGGGGTTGAACCAGGATATTAAGGGGTTAAAAGAGGAGATTGCATTTATTGTTGGGAAGGTGACAGCGTCCTTTTACAGAAATGGTGAGTTGTTTGTAAAAATGAGATTAATATCAAAATACTTCCAAAATTTAGGAGTAATAAAGTAATGGTTTCTTTTTGTTATGCATTTTTAATTATTTTAGGAAGCTCTGCGATTGGCCAGGAATCCCGAGATCTTATGGATAATGACTCTGACCAAGTCTCCGATACCGACTCTGACGTTCTTTCATCGCCTGCGCCATCCCGTTCAAAGCGGAAGAGCAAGCTCAAGGCGGAGCGGAGAATTCATGCTATTGCCTCCGATAGTGAGGAGGAGATTATTGAAGATAATGCCAGGTAACCATCTAGAAATATTAAAAACTAGTAAAAAAGCCATAATATCCCATAAACATTGTTGTTTAATTTATGTTGCTCTGCTTATTGCTTACAGCAATGATCCTGGCAGCTCCCTTCCTTGTTCAATTTGCTCAAAACTCTTGCCATCTCCAAGACTTTGGGCTATCCATGAAGCCACCGTTTGTAAAGTTAATGGATGGACATCCCAGCGCCTAAATCAATTCAAGTTGACCCGTCTCGATTGTTCTGTGGAAGATTGTGACAAAATATGCACCTCGCAAAAAGAATTGAAAAAGTGAGACAACAGAGTTTTTATAATTACAACATAATTTGCTAATTGCGTCTAATTCTTTTAACAGGCACATTGCCATGACCCATAATAGAGTCGAACCCGAATTCCTCATACAAGGCCCAATTCTGGCGCAACAATCCCAATGTGATGACGAAAACATGGATGGATTAAGGAGATCAAGTTTCTTGTGAAAAAACACAGATACTCCAGGATACGGGACACCTCAACGGACGATGAGTCCGACGTTCCAGAATATTCAACTCGTTCAAAAAGAGTAAGTTGGTGTATTTTGTTTTGCAGTTTATTAGTTTGTTATTTACGCAGAATTAAAATAGCTTTGTTTTGTAGAAACTGTAGAAGATCTGCCACATTTATAATGCTCGTATCAGTAGATTGTCCCTCATATACGGTGGAAGGTGCAGTTATCTGTTTTCCGGGTATATCGGGATGAGTATATCATGCCCGGATATATGGTTACCCGGGCATTGCCGAGTGCACCCGGTTCCGGGTGGGGGGGGTTGAATGCATAAATCATATACGGTGGAAGGGCCAGTTATCTGTTTTTTCGGGTATATCGGGATGAGTGTATCATGCCCGGATATATGGTTACCCGGGCATTGCCGAGTGCACCCGGTTCCGGGTGGTGGGGGTTGAATGCATAAACATGTACATATGAGTGGAGAAAGTGCGCCTATGCATAGTTTATGTAAGCCTTGCCCCTTGCAGTCCTCATGAATAACTTAAGACACACATACGTCCACTTCTATGCATATTAGCGAAAATCCACACAGAAGGTTAATGTGATGTGATATAAAGTTGTTACCTTCGGCCCAAAAAATCTTATCACCCCAACCAAGAAGCGCTACACTCGTTGGCAGACTGACTAATGCAATAGCAAGTGGTTGTTTATTCTCTTGTTTTCTCTTCTCATAAAATAAAACACAATTAGTAAACATATTTTCCAGACATTTTAACTCTGTTATCTACAATATACATTAGATGGACAACGTTTTAAACAAGATTGCTTGAATTCAAACACAGTCGCTCAAAGTAAGATAATTAAATATTCATAATTCATATCTATTTCAATACTAATGTTGGTTTGATAAAAAAATCACAAAAAATACTTCCCAATTAAATTGAATTTTGTGATTTTAATATTTTTTTATATACATCCCAGGACGCCTAAATCCAAGGAGCGCCCCTGGAACAATGGTCATCACAAGATTAGGAAGAGGATTGAAGCGAGGCGCACAATGGCTGACTCAACCCAAGGAACATGTCCATCCTATCCGACCCCGCATACGCCGACGTTCTGAATACTATCTATGTCTCAATCAACTATTTCCATTGTTTGAAAAAGCAAACATCGCAGAATTTCGACCACTCAATAAATTGAGTGACTGGTGGCAAGTGTTGGATGGCAAAGACAAGACATTATACCAAAAAGTGAGGCGATTTCGTCACCAACTGGGATTCCAGCTTGAAATGTTACAATGCTTGAAACACCTGAACTTTTCGGCTGCCGTAATAAAATCTGTCGTCACCCAAACAAATAAAGACAAGGTTGACGAAATTTGCAAAAAAGAATGGGATAAGCAGAAAAAGAAGGAAGATGCACCAGAACGACAGTGGAATCTGGGTGGATGGATTGATGATATTATCAAAGAATCAAAGATGACTCGTCCCATTCGGACCGAGATTGACGATATCAAACTCAGTGGCGTCCCCGTTGCGTTTAGTGTCATAAACGCCATCACACGTGCTCAAATGAGGAGACTTCCAACAAATGTCCAGAAAACATTTTATGTAAGTAATTATCTCTTTGTTAAGGGTGCAAATATTGTCCTACTTCTTGTTTAAACAAAGTAATAATCTGATCATTTGTCTTTATAGTATTTTGAACGGGGTGCCATCATACCCGAATATTCGTGGAACGAGGGCGTCATTGTCACACAACACTGTCTACATTCCATTAAAAAGGACTGGCAAAGGATTTACTTTTTGATCGAGGTGGACGCAGACTATGTAATGAACCGTGTTCTGAATTATGACGTTGAAGACAACATTCCCGGTGGAGGTATTGTTATTTATGACACTATAATATGAAATAAAAAGAAATTAAAGGCATTTTTAAATTAACATTTAATATAGATATCCATGTCATCGAGATTGTGGCAGACAAACGGGAAAATGAACTCAGGGTGATTGATGGGAACAACTCCTATATTACATCCCGAACAAAGAATGATGAACACCGCAACTTGACGGACATTGCCAAAGCCGTTCGCGATGGAATATTGGCCAAATTCGGTATCGAGCTCAAAATTATTTATGTCGACATGCCAGAGAAGGACGTAGCCAAGGATGTGGCGGATTGTGCAATTCATATTTTATATAAGAATTCTCAAGAACTCCCCCACGCCTCTCCCCCACAGAATTGGCGTAATGGCATTCGCCCGGTGAATTATAAAACTTTGTGTGAACCGCATGGTGAGAAAACACGAAAACCCGAACGAACAAGAAAAAGGGCAACATTTAACGATGGTTTATCGTGGGAGCCATTAATTGAAACTCCACAACTTGGTAATTTTTTTGAAAAGGTGCAACGTAATGGGTATCGCCTTAAGCTTAACAAAACTGGCGAAAGGCTTTTTCCAGTGGGCTAAGAAGTAGTTGGACTGCCTTACAATATTATGTCCAGAAGGAATGTGCTTGCTTTCCATTTTTCATCAAGCTCGTATTAGCTCAATTGTCACCATGCTTGCACGATCACAATTTAATTATGGTTACATCATGATTAAAATTCTTTTCGTATTATATACATGGGTAATTAAATCAAATGGCTAAAAATTATAGAATGTACTGGGTTGTGGGTTGAAATTATGGGCGTATTTTGTGTTAGTAGTGAATAAGACATTGTGGAAATAAGGTTGAATAAAATTTATTGTGCTTTTTACCCGTCACTATGAAACTTTCGATCTTTATAATTCTGGGCGTTCTATCATGTGGTCATACATTTACTAATGAGTGTATTAACCAACCCTCGTGTGTTACCTGTATTTCAAGTGCGAGTTGCTTTTTTGCTCGCATGAAAATCAAAGTCGAGAACAACAACCCATTGGAATTTCAGTGTATTCGAAAATCCCAATACAATGCAACCACCACTAGGTTCACCTATCGATTTCTGCGAGATTGTGACCGACTGAGCCGAATGCTGGGTAACTTAAAGTTCTATAAAATATATTAATACAAATATACCTATATCAACTACAAAAAAAGAGACTCAGTGGCATTGGTTAATTTATTATAGGCGATGCACGCGTGTCCCCATCCACCACACAAGCTTCAACAACAACCACATCTGAAAAGACTCTCATTAATTATCCTCATCCAAATTTCTCGTCCACTCACCCACCAGAGTTCATTGTCACAGAGTCTACCAGCCAAAGTGGGGCAGTGGAACTTGTAACTGAAACTGCAGTTGCACCAGAGGCAAGTCAAGGTGAACTCTTACCAATTACCACCACAGCCACTCCAATCGATGTCTGGACAGTAGAGCAAACTTCTTCAAGTCAAGATCAGGTAAAAAGTGGTTGGCATTGGTATGTTGCAAAAGTATTTTACTATTCCTGTGTTTGACTAGGAGGCCACAACCCACTCATCCACCCTTGTTGATGCTACCACAAGCCTTCCATCCTTGGAGAAGAGTACCACAGTGGGCCCAAGGATTGCCATCTCTGACCACGACGCTGCTGGCGTTAACTTTCCTTTTCCATTCCTTGTCCACGACAATGTTGCAAAAGTATTTTACTATTCCTGTATCTGATTAGGAGGCCACAACCCACTCATCCACCCTTGTTGATGCTATCACAAGCCTTCCATCCTTGGAGAAGAGTACCACAGTGGGCCCAAAGATTGCCATCTCTGACCACGACGCTGCTGGTGTTAAATTTCCTTTTCCATTCCTTGTCCACGACTCTCCAAAAAATCAGACAATGTTTAGTTGCCAGGTGTGTGTAAATAACTGGTTTCTTGCTATTTTGTGAATATTAATTGATGTTTGGAATAACTTTTTAGGGATTTAATCGCAAAGCCCTTCTCGTCCAACTACAAATTAATGCCTGTCGTCTCCTTTCCCTTTCAACAAGAGAACACCTGTCTCTTTATCCCATTTACATGAAGTTTGCATTGATGAACCCAGTAATTCGAGATGGAGAAACATGCGTTCGCCTCCAGTTTCAGAGGAAGCATTGTTGATTAATTTATGCATTATATTTTATTACATGATTATTATGTACAACTGCAATCATGATTTAACAACTATTAAACTTATTAATCTAAACCAGGCCTGGTTGTTTATGATTTGACTATTATTTTAAGTAATGCATTTAAATATTTTGGGAATTAGTCAAACGCTGGAGGAGTGACATTTTCAAAGGGAGGAGAGGCTTCCGCCGCCTCAATCCTAGTTCGCTCTGCTTGTCTCTCTTTTGCAATTTGGATGCGAATCCGGTCTGCTTCAACCACCGTTTTTTCAAATACCTTCAAAGTCTCCACAAACGCTCGCGCGTCCGATATTTTTAGGGAGCAGCTGCGTCCGAGATATTTTGGGAATTTTTGATTGGGTTTAGTTCGTTTCATCAACATGCGAATAAGATAGGATCCAGTCTCTGTTTTGTAGCTCCGAACTGCAATTCCTTTGCTACAATAATAAATTAAGCTGGTTAGTTTGTGGGGTGTAAAAAATCTAATGTAATATTTACTCTGCTGTCCATCTGGCATTTTTCCAATAGTCCTCTGAATCCTTATTCATTTCCCTTCCCTGCTCGCGTTCTTGCCCTTTTGGAACTTGGTTCCACGCCGTAGTCTCCACCTCATCACAGCAATATTGGATAGCTTGCCAAAGAGGGCGAATATTTCCAGGATTGACGGAAAAGTGTGAATGATCAGTGCATTCAGACGAAGTGAGGTCATTAAACTTTCGAAAGAATACCATGAAACTGCATCGGTCTGAAATGGTGAAAGAATACAAAGTTAGTTAGTTGCATTATACCCCCCGCCTTTTGCCTACTCACCGGTGTGGTAGTACAGTCTACTGGATAATCTCTTTGAGATTCGAACAGAATCCTGGGTGTTATAAAAATTTGGATCTCTTGATATGTCCAGCTCTCGAGCCTCTTCTTGGCCGAGTAATTGGTGACCAAAGTCTTCAAATAAGTCAAATCCAT
The DNA here is from genome assembly GCA_036491905.1 of Folsomia manolachei. NCBI lineage: Eukaryota > Metazoa > Arthropoda > Collembola > Entomobryomorpha > Isotomidae > Folsomia > Folsomia manolachei. Next base: position 12,460 of record JAAXNX010000355.1, read on the forward strand.
CGTCTTCGTTTCCTCCTGGATTGAAAAACACGTCCTGATTGGGTAGGTAGCGGTCCACTGGGCCTTCCATTTGAGAAGAATGAGCCATGGCTCAAAATGAACAGTCCAATGGGACTGGTACTTACCACCCCGTGCCCGGCCCTTTTTATAGTCTTCTAGTCATCGGGTAGCGAATGATGTTGTTTTCCGGGATTAAATCCCAACGTTTCAAAGTAACGATTTGACATTAAATGTGATGGATTAGTTCAACGTTTGTTTTTAATGTGGCCCATTTCAGCCTTCGGAATGGGTTAGAAAAAGATTTGCAATAAAGATATAGATGATTGAGAATGTTTGGTAGCCTGGAAAATTGGATTAGTTAATTTTCCACAAACGAATTGCTGCGAATTTTATGCCAGGTGGTACGGAAGCGACTGTCTCACAAAACTAGATTATAATCACATTTCCCTACTATTTTGTGACTCACAAAATTTAGAGTGATTTCTTGTGTTCGTTTATTCCAAACATAATTGGGGGGGGTTGGCCGAGCTGGATTAATGATAGGCAGCTATTACCCACTGAAAAAGGACGCGTTACAAAGTCTATAAATATAAGAGCTCTGAGAGGGCTCTCGCTCAGTTGATTGTCGACTATTTATCCGTCTTAAAAAGTTTTTCAGTCTCGCCTGGAAGAAAACTAGATTATAATCACATTTCCCTACTATTTTGTGACTCACAAAATTTAGAGTGATTTCTTGTGTTCGTTTATTCCAAACATAATTGGGGGGGTTGGCCGAGCTGGATTAATGATAGGCAGCCATTACCCACTGAAAAAGGACGCGTTACAAAGTCTATAAATATAAGAGCTCTGAGAGGGCCCTCGCTCAGTTGATTGTCGACTATTTATCCGTCTTAAAAAGTGTTTCAGTCTCGCCTGGAAGTTGTGTTAGTGTCATCATCCCCACATATTGGGGTAGCTTGAGTCAGTTAAACAAATTTGGTTAAATAATAAACTAAAAAGTGTCGATCAGTGACTCTGTTGTAAGGTGAAAACTATTTGGCCCAGGCCCGAAAGCCTTGCTTGTGTTTTAAAATATTATGAACAGCAACCCCACATATTGGGGTAATTTGGCAAAAAGTGAAAACCTCAAACAACTAAAAACACTTAGTAATAAACTGAAAGTTAAAGTGGACTCCCAACAGGACAGTGTGACGACTCCAGTGAGGTTTAGTGCTTCTCAGTTTAGAGTGATACAATACATCACAGACTTTATCAGTTCACGAACCACAAGCAAAGCTCGAATTTTAATAACTGGAGGTGCAGGAGCTGGCAAAAGCCAGGTGCTCCAAGAAGTGGCTAGGATTGTGAACTCTAGTTTTAACAAAAGGATTTTTGTCTTGACAGCTCCAACAGGTAAGCACCATACACTTTTGTCTCGCGTTTTTTCATATAGTGATATTTCATAGGGCTGGTGGCAGCGTCTTTAAAGTCACCCACACTACATTCGCTTTTTGGGCTTCGAAAATCAAGCAATTGGGAAACAGTTTCCCAAGAGGCAGTGCCTCAGTCGGTAATTGATAAATTTAAAGAAATAGAGTGGTTAGGCATCGATGAATTTAGCCTAATTAGTGCTAGCTGGATACATTGGCTTTCTGTGTGGTTACAAAAAATTGGCGGAGGGGACGAGCCTTTCTCCAAATTCAATATCGTTTTATCGGGCGAGGCTCTCCAGTTGCCCACGGTCTATGGAAGACCGCTGTTCTCGTTTCCTCATGATTGCACCGACGACTTTAGCCAAGGAAGGTTGCCGCTTATTTAGTGAATGTTTTACAACTTGCTTCTATGTTCAGGGATGTCTTAGAGCAGACGAAACTGCAGCAAACGCTGTAGCTTTTCGTCGTTTACAGCATAATCTAAGAGCTCGCCAAGTCACCTCAGAGGACATTATTTTGTTACGAACTAGACTTAGGTCGCATTTAACACGCGAGGAACAACTAATATTTCAAGACGCCCCATGCATCTTACCTTATAATAAGTTATGTACAAAATTCAACAACTTGAAAGTGAAAGAGTTGAGACTCCCCATTTTATGTTTGAAACCAATGACTAAGGCCTTTATTTCCGACAG
>JAAXNX010000355.1:14576-32187 GCA_036491905.1 Folsomia manolachei
GGAACAACTAATATTTCAAGACGCCCCATGCATCTTACCTTATAATAAGTTATGTACAAAATTCAACAACTTGAAAGTGAAAGAGTTGAGACTCCCCATTTTATGTTTGAAACCAATGACTAAGGCCTTTATTTCCGACAGCTTGAAAAAGAATAGACGAGAATTTGATGATTTAAACCTTGCAGTAGGAGCAAAAATAATGCTCACTTCGAACATAAACACTACTATAGGATTGTTTGCCGGAGCTAGCGGTCGCATTGTGGCCCCATTTTATTCAAACGTATCAAAGGGTGTGGATAAACCCGATTGTTTACTAGTACAATTTGATTCAAAAATTGATTGTGCTGATATAAATAATAACACGGTTCCCATCTTTCCTATTGCCGACGGATGGAACTGTCCGAGAAGTGGCCGAAGGGTTACAGTGCGATACTGGCCCCTTCGGCTCAGTTATGCCTTGACACAGTTCAAGAGCCAGGTCAGCTTAGTCAATAGTTAAAATTCAACTAGTATAATTTTAAATGAAAAAATAGGGTCTCACCTTTCCCAAAATCATCACTTTGTTGGGTGGGCCGGACGAGCCTTTCTCAGGGGCGACATATTCAACTGTCGGAAGAGTCCGAAAATTAGGTAATAACACTGGAATTTTAAATTTGAACTTATTTATTATTTTATTAATTTAATTTATTACAAATTATTTAATTTTAGAGGACATTTGTTTTTTGGACAAAGAAATTGCTCGCTCAAGATTTTCTGGAAACAAATTTAAAAAGTTTCTGAGTGAACAAAAAGAACTGTACGATCGACTAGGGATAGCCGATCACGTTTTCTGCAAATTTGATGCTGATCGAAATTGATTCGAGAGGGCAAGACATTGGTCTCGGCATCTTTGTGTATAATACAGCTACTAACGCCGTGTCGTGTAACCATTGCAAGACCCAGTCTAGCCAGAGTGTTATCGACATTATTGAAGTAAAATTAAGTCTGGGTAAAGCTGTCAAGTCTTACAAAACCCGCTGTGGACTGTGCTCCGCTGAACTTAGAGAATTTTCAGAAGTGGCCAGCCACCAACTCGACCAACTAAATTTTAACGAGTCCCTTTTCCAGTTCAATCAAACTGCAGTAAGTTTGAATGGAAAAAACTGTGTCATTCCCAAGCATAACTTGGAACGGTGTTTAATTTTGGAGTTTTTTGAATCTAACAATAATTTTATTCCATATTACCGGGGATATTTGGTTTCTTCCATTTCATACCGCTGTTCAGACTGCCAAGTTCCACTCTTCACCTTTTCTCGCCAGATTCCAGATCAGATTGATATGACACAATTTAAACTCAGGGCCAGTATTTCAATCAGTCATGGCATTGCTGGATTTTGGTTGGAGGAATGGAATCGCGTGGCTTGTTTTGGTGATGCCAGTGTGGCCATCCCATAATGATAATTGACAAAATAGTTGATATCGACTTTACAGAGTGCAAAAATATTTGTTCGTTTTGTAGCACTTGTGCGTGCCAGGTTCGGATTACGGTAGAGCTACTACAACAATTCAAAATTAAAGGAGAGGGATGCAAAAAATTTGGACAATTTAGAGTGACAGTGTATTGTGAAGAGTGTAGGAATGTATTGCTGGTAAAGGTTGCGTGGGACTGGGTAGAAAATGTAGAAGTGGGTTATATTGAATATTCTTTTGATTCTCCAATAAACTCCAGGACTGTTGGGGGTGCATTCGTTCTTGATCCATTTTTCAGCTTGAAACAGCTCAGCAAACAATGAATGTTCCGTGTACCACAGAGTGTGTAAACACCAACGTTTTTGAGGAATACCACTGTAACAAATGTTTGGCAGTAACTAAGTGTGTTAAATTTGTTGATGAAGAAAGAAAAATGTCAGATGATGGAAATTCTACCTACATTAATCAGCATGTGTGCATAGCGTGCTCATCTTGCCAGGCTTTGCTCCATTATCATGTGAAACACGTGGACAACCCTTCGGTTGTTTTGCCAATAGAAGAAAACCACTTTGGTATTATGGCCAAAATATTTACTTCAGAACGCACGTTCCAATGCTTCCTTCACCACGAGCGTTTCAAGTTCAAAAAATCAATCTCCAAATATGGAATGCAGGAGGAAACAATTGGGCGCACACGACTAATTTGTGCCGTCTGCCATTTTGAGCTGTTTGATTTAATGGAAGGCATGTCAACGGGGGACCTGTTGGATGGATCTGGATTCACAAAATATTCCTATGTTGAAGAAGTTCGAATTAAAATAGTTCCCCAGTAGACATGGATTTCGTCAAATGCACTAGATCTGGCCAGGAGTGTTTTTGTCCCACTTGTATGTTGACTCATTCAAATTTTACACACTGCATTTCTTCCACCAAGGATGGGGACGGGCTGCTTACCAAAATTACAATTAACTGCAAGAATTGTGGCACTCTGATGCACCGAGCATTCTCATGGTCTAAATTTAATAATGACACTTTGCAAATCTCAAAGTTTGAGATTGATCAAGTTTTTGAAACTGGCCACACTGCTAGAATATTTACTCCCACGTCCTGTTTAGCTAAAAATAATGAATAACCGAGAATGTGAGCGGCTTCGGCCGAGGGTAGAAGTATTTTCTGGTCTGCGAATGGACAGGAAGCGTATTGACCGCAGATATTATTGTGTATTTTGCGGAAGCCCTGAGCAATTTACGTCGTTTCAGCGTTGGCAGACACACAGTTTCACACATGTCTGTCAATATTGCCTATACTGCTTTATTGATATGGGAGAACATGTTTCTACTTGCCCCAAAAGACTAGAACAATTGGATGAGCTGGCTGGTGGACAAGCCCCAGTTATAAATGCACCACTATTACCTGAGACTATGGAGACTGGACAGTTTCAGATTGAACATGCTGTTCATTACGGGACAATGGTCCAGTTTGGTTACAATTTTGTTTCAAAGATTCAAAGTTTTGAAGAGGCAATGTCCCTTTGTTATTATGATTTGAAAAACATTTTATCTCAACTGATCTCTCATTGGAAAGGCGTGAGAGCGGAAGTCACGTTTGATGTAATTTTAGAAGGGGTAGACGCATCTGATAAGAGACCAGTGTCTCTTTTTAGCCCTTTTCAGATTTATGTACACGATGGCTTTATTTTGTCCCGTCTCAAAATTGCTTTAGCATTTCTTTCCACCAGCCTAGCCATTTATGCAGAGAATAGTTCTGGCTGGAGACTGTCACTGATTAAAAAAATTACTATGAAGGCTGGGCAATATACTCCAATTGCACCAAGAGGTCACATTCCTAATCCACCAGGAGTAAGCACCCGGTTCACTATTAATATTGACTGTGAGGATTCTTGTTTCATTGCTTCAGTCATTGCCATCCTCAAGAGAGACGCTCTAGTCCGTAGAATTTGTGGCAAACCAGAATGTGATTTGACTGAATATGAAAAGCGCAAATTTAGGAGAGAGCGATCAAAGTTCCGCCCGTATTATATGGATTTAATTCAGGATATTTTGGCATCTGGTGAATGGAACTTGGATGGATTTTTGGGTGCAGTTACTTTGGAGGATTTGCCAAGATTTACAGCTTTGAACAATGTATCATTTATGGTTCTGGGATACGATGGCGGGTATTATCCGATTTATCCTTGTCCAGAAAAGCTGGAAAGTCACGTTGACTTGGTTTTACTCCGCCAAGCATTAGAAGGCCAGGATCTGGCATGCTTGAACGGACAAGACATTAAATATAAATATCATTTCATTGCTTCAACAGATACCTGTTCCCTCATTCAGAGGCCAGGGTTTAGTAGGGACACGCTCTGCACCTACTGCTTGATATCCCACAACAATCTTGCCGAACACCAGCAGACGTGTGGCATTATTCACAAGCAAAAAATCAGATTTCCTCGCCACGAGAGATGGAAAAGTTTTCAGCTATACTCTAAACTGGACATTGTTTACAAAATATATTTTACGTTCAATTGTTACAAGGATAGCCTCCAAGGAAATGGTGGGGCAAACGAAAAGGAGAGTCGCTGGCAAAGTGACGAAGATCCTCTTTTAAAATATTCTACACTAGAGGCAAATCTCATCATGCATTCATATGCTCTGGTTGTAGTTGATTGCAAGGACAAGCTTATTGAATATCATTATTATGACGGCGAGTTACCGGCCGAAAACTTTTTCTCCACAATTATAGAAATGGGGGAGAGATTTAGCATATCTGTCAAGGAGAATGCGCTGCCCCTGGTAGTGACTACCCAGGCGAGAATGGATTATTTGGAAGCAAAAAAGTGTGAATTGTGTCTCAATCCGTTTGGCACAGATAGAATCAAAGTAATGCACCATTCCCATTCCGATGATCGAAAAGGGATTAGTATCCTGTGTGATCATTGTAATCTTCAACTTCGCATACGGTCACACGTGTTCATTGGGTGTCAAAATTCAGAGTTTGAGAATATAATTATGTTGCAAGCATTGAAGCCAGAAATTGTGTCCAACGTCTCCATTGTAGCACACTCTCAACAGAAAATAATGGTTTTAAAAATTTCAAAAATAAATAGAATCATTGACTTGTCATTTTTCATAAGTTCAGGGCTCCATAAATCTGTGTCACAACTAAAAGACGTAACGTATCGACTAGATTTACCAAACAAATTTCCAACCCTATATGGTGCACTCAGAGGAAGAATTAATGAGCTGGGAATTGAACATCTCGATTTAACAGAATATTTACTTACCCAATTTCATTTCCCAAATGAGTGGTTTGTCTCACCATCTCGATTGTTTGAAACACAGTTTCCGCCTCATGACCCATACTTTGTCAACCAAGAATTTGACGAATTGATTACGGAAGACGAATATAGTCACTCTCAATATATTTATAGGACATCCGGATGTAAAAATATGGGAGATTATTTAGAATTGTGGACAAAAGCAAAGGTGTGTCTCATTGCAGACGTCGCAATTAACTTAAATAGGGTGTGCGAAAAAAGATTTGATTTTTATCCTTTCCATTATCCATCAATGTCTTCATTTAGTTTTTTCATTGCCAATCAAATGAGTAGAGATCCTTACCAATTTATTAAAGACTTGGACGCGACTCTACTTTTTCGAAATGAACTAAAGGGTGGAATAAACCAAGTATGCCACCGACAGGCTGTCGCAAATAACGAGTCCACCGGAAACTATAATCCCAGCAAAGACAGGTCATTTATTTGCTTTTTTGATGCAAACTCTGCATACTGTCACGCCGAAATGGAACCACTCCCACACTCTAATTTTGTTTGGTGCTCAGAGTCCGAAATAAGAAACTTTAATATCATGGGGTTAAGTGATAAAAGCCAGGTTGGCTACATGTTACTTTGCACGGTCGATTTACCACAGAGTCTCCATGAAATCACTGACCAACTACCATTTTTTTGCACAAAGTCATTGGTTGATCCAAATGATTTATCCATTATTCAAAAGTTAATGTATGAGGACATTCGTGAAGATATTTCATGCCCGTTCACAAAGGAAAAACTACTCCTTACGTTGCATTATCCAAAAAAGAAATATTGGATATATTTCCGACTTTTACAATTTTTTATTAGCCGGGGAGCGATTCTTTTAGACATTGAAAAGATGTTACGATTCACAGTCAAGCCATTTTTGCGACCCTTTGCATCCTCTGTGAGTTCCTTTAGAAAAGAGGCAAAGGAAGATAATGACGCATTTCAAGACGCTGTACTCAAAGGCATGTATTGTCAAAGTGGGAGGGAAATGCTGTCAGGATACGGCAAAATATAGAGACTTGAGACTCTCTCTTAATCGGGCAACGAGCCTTAAATATTTGAGCCGAGATAACTTTGAATCATATTTTAGTATTTCCAAGGACTTGGCGTGCTTTCAATTTCGCAGGCGAACAACACTACAAAGTTCACCTCTCCCATGTGGAGCTGTAATTCTTGAGCTGTCGAAGCTAAATTTGTATGCATTCTTTTATTCTCTTTTGGACAAATTTCAAAATCTCAGACTCTTACAGGTTAACCATACTACAAAGTTCACCTCTCCCATGTGGAGCTGTAATTCTTGAGCTGTCGAAGCTAAATTTGTATGCATTCTTTTATTCTCTTTTGGACAAATTTCAAAATCTCAGACTCTTACAGGTTGACACGGATGGGCTTTTTGTCCAACTACCATCTCTGACTAGAGATGAAATGTGGAGAAAGCTGGGACAAATGCCTGAAATTGATTTGAGTAGGGTTCCCCCAAATCACGCTGCACATAGTTTAAAGAATGAGAATAAACCTGGCAAATTTTCCCTTCGCCAGTGGAAAATTAGAGAAGCAGTGTTTCTGAGGAGTAAATATTATAGCATTTTGGCAGACTGTGCAAAGTGTCAGCGTCGGTCCGATGGAATATGCATGTTTTGTTTGAGCCTTAAGCGAGGACAAAATATTCCACGCTCTGTTTTACTTCGGCTCACTCATGAATATTATGTTGATTGTTTGCGAAAACCCGGGGTACAGTGTGTCGAATACAGGGGGCCATGCACCCGGAATAATAGATTAGGGATTTATAAATCCAAGAGGGTTGGATTTTATAGCTTTATAAATTCTCGCTATCTGCATGAAGATTTGGTTTCAACCACGGCATTTGGAAATATTTCGTTGGCTAGGCTACACGATGAAGCATGAATTTTGATTTTTTGTTTTTTTTTATTTGGTTAAGCATGAGTGGCCGGCCCCCATCCCCTTCCCTTTTACAAGAGGAAGACGCGGAAAAGTTCCCAGGAACCCGCAAAATATTTGAGGGAACCACAGAGGTGATTGAGATTTTGTCAAGTCCAAGCATCGACTCTGATGCTTCAACAGATTTTGATGAACCTCCTTCTCCTCCACGACCGTTTAAAAATCATCCGTTTAACCAGTTGTTCCCCATAGAACTTTCCTCTGATTCCGAACCAGAGTATGAAGTAATAGACTGCGTCTCGTCATCTTCAGAGTCTGATTCTGAGCCCCGGTCACCCCCTTCTGAGCCACAATATATTGACATTTCCGACGACGAACTAGATAGTGAAGATTAAATTAGTTTTGTGAAGTGACTACGTTTTCAAACAATGGATGAGTCTACTTCTTCCAGTGAAGGCAGTGAGCCATTTGATCACACCATACCGTGGTATGTAGAGATGATGAAAAAAAAAACATTAGCAAGGTCGTCATCTCCAAATCACCAAGAGGAAATCGACATCCTTGTGTCACGTGAAAGGCCAAAAAAGAGACTCTCTAGTAGCTATACCCCACTGTATTTGAAAAATCCAGATAACTACAAGCATGACAAAAAGATGCAGCAACGCATTATTCTTGCCCGTCGTACTCGAAAAAGCAAAGAGAACCACCGCCGTCTTGTTACTCTTTTGAAGGCCGAAAACGAACGGTTACAGGTGGAAAATTTTAAGTTAAAGGATATAGTGACTCGCCATAGAGTAACAGAGATTTGGCAAAACGCCATCTGGTCGAGGTGTAAGTGTCGGAATGAAGGACGTTGGAAGACACCCGTTACTAACCAAACAGTTTTTGCTGAACAAGATTTTGTGAAGATGAAAGACATTGTTTAATGGTAAGTTTGCTCTGCTGTTTCTTTTCAATTGACTCATGTTTGTCGGCTATTTTTTATTCATAGACCAATTTTGGGACAATGAATAGCACGGTAATAGACTATCGGATCAAATTCCCATTTTCCGCCCTTATTGTTGGTAGCGCATATGCAGGTGACCACTCCATTGACCGCTCTATTGTACAAAAATTTATAAAACGTTTGTGTTTAGGGAAAACTACCTTGGCACTAGAGATGTGTGCGAGAGCGGCCACAATAGCGGATAAACCAATTCATAACATTATATACTTGTCCGCATCCAAACAAACTTGCTTTAAAGAGTTTGGGAAAAAATGCGACATTTTTCACATGGCTTACACGGTGGAGGAGGCTGAGCATCTTTTAAAGAAGGGTGTCAACAACCTATTGGTGGTGGATGACTTTCTCGTGGACATTTCGGGACAAAAGGGGCTTAACGACTGGGTCACAAAGTTTGTTATTACTCGCTCACATCATGAGCAGTGTGCCATAGTCTTGCTGTTTCAGAATCTCTTTGGGGCTAACACTCGGACGCTTTCCTTAAATGCTTCCCTTATTATTTTACTTCGTCAAATTAGGGACAAAACCACAACATCTATTCTGTCTCGACAATTTGCTCCTAATCATCCACATTATCTCACCGAGGCCCTGGCTTTGGCGACCGAGGCCGGGATGGGCCATTTTCTTGTTATAGACTGCCAAGTCACGAGGGAAGACTTTGCAAGAGTCCGGAACTTTTTGTGGTTGGAACACCCTGGGCGAAATAGGATTTTTTTGCCAAAAACAAATGCATCGTAATATTGCAGTTTTTGTTTCAAACATGACTTGTGTACTAGAACACAGACATTTATTTTCCAATCTCACTCTGGACAAGTATAAATACGCCCCCAGGCCTCGACTTTGAAAAATGAACAAGAATGTCAAAAGCATTCAGGTTTACAATAATTTAGCTATCCACGTTTCAATGATTCCATTTCAACCACTCCTTCATATGTCATGTTCTTGCCAGACATTGTTTTGTATTTTTTGTGAATTGGAAATTCGACGAGAAATTGGTACTTTTTTGCGTTTGTGTCGGATCCACCAAAACACTCATTTTGCATATTTATTAGGGAAATTTTATAGAAGTTTTGGTAAATTTCCACGCACAATGTTAGAAAGAAGACTCATTCAGAATGAGTGACTCCCATCTCCTCATCAGTATTAGGTAAAATAACTTGCAATTTGCTGACCGGGCAGAAAAGTTTCAAGTTGAAACTTTTCTGCCCGGCCCCCTTTATTTATTTTCAGATCATGAATCAGCCCCCAAGCGTGTTTACGGAAGTCACTGAAGTAACCATTCCAGCCGGCTGGGTTTTTGCCTGTGATAGTCTTTATTGGAACGGCTATGTCCCATTCCACACCCGATCAAAATTCCAGTTTCTCAAAGAGGAAGTTGTCTCTGGGAGCAGCAATCCCATCATTATCCATTTACTAGCAAAAAGGACCACCCCCTTGATTCTGTATGCCTATGACTATTTTTGGAAAATATACCCTTTAAAAAAATAGGGTAAGAATGTCTATCGCTTGTTTCTCATCAACCCAGATAGAAGTAAACAACCTTATTCTTTGTAAACTAGATTTTTGGCGTAGCAAGGTAGACGTAGCCACACAAAGTGCTTTTCGCAAAGTTTTTCCCCGTTATGCTACTGAAACCGGCCTAATTGTAATTCAGGCCATTGCTAAAACGATATTTCCAGTGATAGAAAACGAAATCCACTGGTTATTGTTACAGTCAGGCCGCCTCCGTGTTAGTGACATATTATTTTTGAATAATACCCCCATGTCCACTGGTGAATTGTTTTTCAAAACTATCTCTCTCCCCAACGGTGATGGAGTGGGTTTGAATGGTGACACTGACTCCAATACTGCAATATTGTTTTTAAATAATGTCGACGTTTAAAAGAGCCAGAGTTTTAAATGAAACAACTGTAGTAAACGTTAAGAAAGGACACGTATTGGCATGTGATGACACTTTTTGGAATTGTTATATTCCAGAGTGTGTAAGGGAACGGTTTGAGTTTGTGCGCGAGGAAAACATTACTGGTTCAAAGTACCAAGAAACCATCGTCCACCACGTTGCTCTCGAGGATACGACCGTGATGCTTTTCATGGGTGACAACAAGTGGCGAATTTATAAGAACCCTAACCGGCGAAACTATTAAAATGTATATTCATTGCCACATTAGCAAGGGAGACTATATTGTTTGCCGACACAGCTTTTTCAACGACGAAGTTAGTATTGGGATTAGGCACAATTTTAAAATTTTAAACATTTACCACGAGGATGGCTATGAAAATATTTTACTCGAAGCGGAGACATTTTCAACTTTTCCTATGCGAATAGGAAGCGTGGAGTGGGTCCATTTACCAAGGTGGATATTTGAACCCTACATTGACATCCTCTACAAGAAACTATAATGGCCACCCTCCAATCCTTGATCCTCAAAGATTTCTATATCCAGTGTCGAGAGCAGTTTTGGGCCGACGTTGTCCCGTCTGGAATTAAAGATACCTTCAAAGTTGTTTGTACCTTTGAAGTTTTTGGCATCAAAAAGGTTTTGGTTCAAGCCCTGGAGGACACAAGTTTTCCAGAATTGGTTGATGAGCAAAACTGGACTTCCCATCGTGATTATTTTTGGGGCTCCTTCGCCTCCCTGTTTTTTAAAGAAACGAAAAAGGACCCCCAAGAAGACGGATCTAAATTGTCCACAGCTAGTAAATGTAGGCGGAGGAGGAAGAGGATGCCAGAAACAACCTTGCCCGCATCAAAATTCTTTAAGCGGGTGAAAAAGGCATGAGATGGAAGAGGAAGAAGTCTGTCAGCAATACAACATCAAGGCTGGTCAAGTCGTCGCCTGTGACAGGGCTTTTTGGATAACCATTTCTCCCCACCGTAGAGCAGATTTTAATCGTTATCCAAGAAAAGGATTTAGCTGTACATATTTCTTTGTGCAAGCAAAAGTTAACACTAGTTTACCCTACATTAGACAAAGTTTTGACTGGTTTAGTTATAATGTAAAGTAAGATGCCCGTCGGCCAAGTCATTGCTTTAGAGCCTTTTCTTTCAAAACTTTTTTCCTGCACCGAGGAACGCTTTGTCCGGATTATTCAAAAGTGTGGAGACACAAAGTTACAATTGCTGGTAGAAGTCGTTGTTAATGCTCGCATGCTTGCGGATAAACTTGGAGTTTCTAGCAGGGAGAACAAAGTTGTAAAAAAGTGTAAAAAGCTAATTAAATATTTTAGAGACAAGGATGAGTTGGTGAGAGAAGATGTAAAGACTCACTTCATCCAACACAGAAAACAATTTCAACAACTTGGCCTCCAAGTAGTGGAGCGCGTCATTTCTGAAGTCTGTCATGGCGTAGTTAATCAATAACCTTAAGCGGAGAGAAATTAAAGACTGAAATGGCTTCGTCCATCTACACGTTGAGGTGCATAACTCAAGACGAGTACAACAAGATCGTGGAATCTGGCTTTGTGTTTGAGGACAATACCGTGGGGGGAGCAAAGACAGAAGATTCCATTAATGAAGGAAAGCAAGAAGAGACAACCACCACTGATCCTTTAGCCTCTGCCACACCTCCATCACCCAACAAATCGGAGACGGACGCTATAGAATTTCTGGACAAGGCGTGGATAACCTTTGACCAGAAATTTACATTTATTGATGGATTCCATCAAGGAAGCAGTACGAGATAAATATTTTTCGCCATCCCAACCCGGTAGCTTGGGCTCTCTGCAAAATTATCTTAGACAAAGCAAGTTTGGGAACAAATCAGTAGTAGAAGATACTCTCCGTAGCCTGTACACTTATTCCACACATCGTCCTGCAAAGCGAGAAGGCATTAGGAGAAAAACCATCCCAATATTTCGAGGCGAAAATTTTAACATGTGACTTGGCTCAGCTTTCGTCCGACTCTTTGCCCCACTGGAACTCTGGCGTCCGTTATCTTCTTATTGTGGTCTGTGTTTGTATTTGCCTTTATTATCGTGTTAATAACATTCAGTTGAATTGGTTTACAGGTCTGCTACTTGAGTAAGCTCATCCGAATTTACAAATTAAAAAAACAAGGGGGCCAAGGGTGTGGCGGAAGCATTTGAGGAACACTTTTCCACCCATCCATCCCACCATGGCGCAAAAATATGGACAGATATGGGCAATGAATTTAAGGGAGAGGTCCTTGTAGTTTTAAAAAAGTACGGAGCCTCCACATATCAAACTTTGAATATGAAAATCAAAGCTTCTTTAGCCGAGAATTCTGTACGGAAGGTGAGGAATAGAATAGCTCGCTTAATCACCCACAACAAATCAAAGAGATATGTGGATTCTCTGAAAGAAATCGAGACTGCAATTAACTCAGAGTACACCGAGTCTATTGGAATGCGACCCATTGACGTCGTTGACCAAGAGTCTGAGGGTCGAGCATGGCAAAACCAGTTTGCCCGTGTCGTTCAACAGAAGAGGACCAAGCCCAAAATCAAACTAGGCTCCAACGTTCGGATAGCAAACACCAAATTGTTGTTTGAAAAATCTTACACTCAAAATTGGTCTGGAGAAACATTCAAAGTGTCTCAAATTATTCCATACTTCCCCATTTACGTTTACAAACTAGAGGACAGCGCTGGAGACGAGCTGACTGGAAAATTTTATGATTTTGAACTCCAAGTTGTCCCACGCCACGATGGCGAGCCAAGAAACTGATGAACCCCGGTGACACCCCAATGTGGAAACACGATATTGGTTCTATTGTTCGGATTTTAAGGACGCGTCAAACTCATAAGTTGGTTTGTCGCAATTATTGGAGTCGAGAAACTTTTACAGTGTATTCAATGGAATCACACCCCCAATTCCGATACATTTACAAGCTAAAGAACGGGACTGGTAAACGGATGCAACATGAGAAGTTTTACGAGTTTGAACTCTGTAAATTACCCGAAACATAGGGTGGGTTCCTTTGTCCACATTTTAAAAACACATCAAATTTACGACTCTGTTTGCCGAGATTATTGGAGTCGAGAAAGGTTTCAAGTCGTTGAGATTGTGCCACACCCCCAAGTGCTGTTTATGTACAAGTTAAAGGACGCAGAGGGAAAATTGCTACTCACCCGTGTTTTTTACGAGTTTCAACTTTCACCAGCCAGAGAATGAATAACTTTTTCTCAAAGGAACTCCCTCCTTCCTTTTATGTCCATGCCTCCTCCCAAAAATCAAAAGCATTTGCCCACATTAACAAGTCTTATTGCTTCACTAATTGGTTGTCAATCAACGAAAATGTGGACTTGCGAGACTTTCAGGTGGGATTAGTTGAAATTCAGTACGGGGACTCCTTTATCGTCGCTGGACCATCTGAGCTTCAAACGACGACTCGCCCCCCTCCAACCAGGCAACCCCTAAGGACTACAACGGAAAGACAGGGTCTTTTGTCTGCACTTTCAACCCTTTTGACGGCAAGCAAATTGAACATTATTTTGGAAAAAAAATCTGGAATCCAAGTCTTAATTTCAAAGGAACCACGCCAGCAAATGAGAGAATTTCTCTTGGCATTGGTTGGCCGTGTGGACACTGACATTCCTGGATTAACCATACAATTCTACAACAATGCCGACGGTTCACAAAATACACAGCTTGATTTTACTGACGCATTATCCGAAGGATACAATGTGCACCTTGATGAAGAACTAGCCACAGTGATGGGATTTCGAGACACGATATTTGCCCCCGGCTCTTACCGATCCCCTGGAATTCAATCCAACGCAGCATTCGATAAAATAAAAGAAAATACATCCATGAAAATACAGCGTTTCAAATGGACACAATTTAAGATTCCAATCTCGATTAGAGCAGAGGAGTTGGACGAGGAGGACGAAGAGAGTGCACTCAGTGCGTGGCTAGGGATTTGTGGAGAGTCGTTGGTGGCTGGAGGATATGACGTCAGTTTTGTATTTGACCCCAACAACGAGCATGTCCTTAATGTGGTCCTAGAACAAGATGCTGTGGATTTTAGATTTCGTCTACCAGAGCAAATCAACCGATTAATGAACTTGCGGGCAGAATACATGTTTCAACAATCGACTCGTATTAATCTCCCAGTATATAAAAAGGCAAACCAAGAAGAAGAAGAACAAATTGTCCAATCAACGCTTGATTCTAAAGTAAAGTCGGGCTACTTGCCCCTCATCTATGTGACCTGTGACTTGGTGGAGGTTTCACAGCTTGGCGAGGGTCTGCACCAACTCTTGAGAGTCTTTCCCCGACAAGAAGGGATTTCAGCAACACCCCACAAACTATTTCCGTCAGTATATTATCAGACACTGATCAGTGGTCATCCAAGAAGCATTTGTATTCAGCTCTTTAACCAAAAGTGGGAACATTTACCAGACTCTAACACGGAAACCGTTGCAGTTTTGCATTTTAGGAGAGCCTAACTCAATCATGGCGGCCAGCACTGCAATCAAGCTTAATGAATTTACTAGTTCCAGTAGTAGTGGGGATGGGAGTGGTGACGAGGACAATTCAGAGCAAAGTAAAATTGAAGACGAAGAATCTTTAGATTCATTGGAAGGTGGTGGGATGGGTGAGCGTCAAATTATTTGCAAGCCTGACCAATCTGCCTGTTTCTTGTCTCCAAAAAAGAAACATAAAAAATCCCAGACGGGTGGAGGGGTAAATGGTGGAAATTCTTCTTCTGAGGAAAACAGTGAAGACTTTTTAATTCCACTCACAAAAAGCACCGTTGTTTCAAAATCAAAAAAGAAGCTCGCAAAAAAACGAAAAGCCCCCTCCTCTTCGAGAAAGGCTCCAGCAAAAAAACCCAAAAAAACCATCAAAAGGAAGGGGCAAAAGGGCGGAGGATATAGGAAACGGGGTGGTGGGAAATGTGGCAGTAAGTCTCGAGCATCCAGCCAAACTGGTGGAGCAAGAAAACGACGTCGAACAACCAAAAAACCTAGAAAACGAACCTCAAAACTGTCTTTAATTGGGGGGCGACGAAAACGAAAGACGAGCACAAAAAAACGAAGAAAGGGTAGCGGCCGACGCTAAGCCCCCATCATGGCGTCTTCCCGAACGTATGAAAAATCTCAGAAAGGGTTTCAAGCAAATTTGGACCTTTTTAATCTCCCTCGTACCAACAGTGGGATTCAGGGATCCACTGACGCCATTTTCTATCCAACCAATTCGTATAGGGACAACTTTTCGTAAGAAAATGTTTATAATCTTGAGAATAAAAGTACTAGTGTTTTTTTATTTGACTTTTTAGCCCCATAAACTTCGTCTTGCACACCCCTTCTGATTATTTTGATCCGAGTAGCTGCTGTATCTTTATGGACTTGGTTATTCGCAAAACTACGGGTGATTCTTCGACTCCAAATTCAACAGATTTAACTGATAAGGACATTGTTGCAGCCACCTCCAACCTTGGCGCGGCGATGTACAATTCTGTAGAAGTGCTTGCCAACGGTATTCCATATATTCGACCCTCTCCATATGTCAGTTTTGTCAGCCACATTCAGGATTTATTGTAAGTATTGTTGTGTCGTGAGATTTGTATTATAATTATGTAAATATCTTGCAGGTATGTAAACAAACAAAACAAGCCGCAGCTTCAGCTACAATTATACCATCCAGACACTCTGATTGACGAGTTTAGCCCGGGAAATGTTGGATTTTCTGCACGTCAAAAACTTTGCGCAAAGTCGAAGCGTTTTACTTGTATCGCCCGCATCTGCGACCCTCTTTTCTTTAACCAGCCACGACTCATCATACCAGATACACATCTATCTATTACGCTCCGGAGATCACCAGCTCCTTTTGTCATGGACGGGAAAGACCCGCGACTTGTGGTCACGGATGCTGTTGCCGCTACCAACTCTACCCCTGCTATCCCTGCAAAGTATACCTTGGGACCAGGAATATTTCCTTATGAACTAATTCTAGAAAGTTGCCACTTGGAAATTAAAAAGCTTTCCTTAAACCCACAACTTGCCAAAGCACATGCAAGCCCTCCTTGCATCTGGCAAGCGAGCGAACTTCCCCTTGAAATGCAACGACTTAAAGGTGAGTAATTTTTATGAAAATGGCATCCGATCACTCGATTCAAAGCAATGACGATTTAAAGGTAATCCCGATTCCGATAAGCACAATTCAACACCAAACGGATGTCGTCTTTTCGGGGGCACTGCCTCGCTACGTGTTGCTAACATTTGTGGAAAATGCGGCTCTTTCTGGAACCCTTGGAAATGCCACATTCACCTTTAAGCATTTTGGGATCGAGTCGGTAATTTTGCAAGTGGAAGGAGGAGAACAATCTTTTCATAAACGTTTTGATGTGGATGTCGATGGAGGAAAGATCACACATGCATACAAGGCCACCGCTTCGCTATTTAACAAAATGGGAAGTAAATACTCTCAGACGGACATGACGGGCGTCTCATTCTTTTTGGCGTTTGAACTCGCTCCCGACCTCAATCCCCGCCTCCTCCATCCCACCTCTTCTGGACAACTTCAGTTTTTTCTCAAGTTTAAAGCTCCCACTACATCTGCATGTACCTTGATTCTTTTTTCTGAGGCCGAACATTTGCTTCAGGTTTGTCAAGCGACCATTCATACTTGGATCCATTTTATAATTATATTTATTTGACAGATGGCGAAGGATAAACAAATTTACAGTGATTATGTGATTTCATAATGGACACGCTGACTCTGCGCCACTGTCTCTCTAAACTATTGTGTCGTCAAAGGATTCCGACTTTCTATGTTGTAGCAAAGAACCAACTACATTTGATAAATTTTGAAGACCCAGACCCCTTTTGTGCCATCATAAACACTGAACCCAGCCATGTGCGACACATGGGCCATTGGTGTGCTTTAGTTGTGCTTTCACGACATAAATCAATTTGGTTTGAGTCCTATGGAGGCTCCCCCGCTGACTATGGCATAGAACTTCCCCTGAAAAATTTACTAAATATAAGCCAGCCTTTTCAGTCCAACTTCTCACTAGTGTGTGGTTTGTACAGTCTTGAATTGTGTGTACTTGTTAGTAGAGGCTATTCGTTTAAGCACTTTCTTTCGTTATTTAACATTAACAATAAATTAGCTAACGATAAAAGTACAATTAGATATTTTAAACAGATAAAACTTGATTCGGTTAAGACGGGTGGCCAGATTTGCACCTCAAAGGTGCGGAATTTGCGCTATAACTAATGTGAATTCCTTTTAGCCAACAGAAACATGGAGATTTTTGAGCACTGTGTAAATTGCACCCTTAGAGGACTAATATTCTTTAGGATACTATGGCACGGCAGAATGAAAGCCCCTGATCTGCTGTGCAAGGAGTCAATGACTGATATTAGCCAGTTTTCAGTAATTA
The DNA here is from genome assembly GCA_036491905.1 of Folsomia manolachei. NCBI lineage: Eukaryota > Metazoa > Arthropoda > Collembola > Entomobryomorpha > Isotomidae > Folsomia > Folsomia manolachei. The sequence continues at coordinate 31,602 of JAAXNX010000355.1, forward strand.
CTGACGCTGTCTGTAATCAGTCTTCTTGTATGGAGGTTCAATTGTAAGTTTTATTGAAGAGTGTGGTGCCTATTTAAATTGTATATATTTAATATTACAGAAAACCTCGTTCAATTATATATCGGGAAGAATTTTGGTGTCTAAATGACCGGGATCCCCCGCCATTTTCCAGTACCACTATAATCCCCAGCCACACAAGCGCTACCTCAACCACCATGAACATGTCAATGTCTCCGACGACCGACTCTCCTCTCTTTCCGGACAATTGTGGCAACGAAGACTATTTGTATTTCATAGTCTCGTTGATTGCAGTTTTTTTACTGTTGGCTACCAACATGAAAAAGCTGGGCACCACTCTTGCCGTTTTGTAAGTGTTTTAAAAATTACACTTTTAAATCGTCTAACTATTTAATATTATTAGGATGAGGCTGTTTGGAAGACTTGGAAGGGGCAATCGGGCAGCTCAAACAGCCCTTGCAGCCGTTGCAGCTTTCGGTGCGACAGATATGGTACTATAATTTATGATAAGGACTGGAATAGCAACATTATTAAAATTAGAGTGATTTGTTTTGTTCATAGGACGAGG
>JAAXNX010000356.1:0-32169 GCA_036491905.1 Folsomia manolachei
AGGTACTAAACTCTATGTTAGCCCGAATATACAGACGAATGAAAAGTGGAGATCATTTCCTAAGAAGACGAGATTAAGTGGCAAACTGACGTAAAGTGGTTATCAAATCCAGGGAAAAAAAGAAATTGAATTTCGGCAATCATAATGATAAGGAGATCTCAGAGGGGCAGGTTCAAGGATATTTTTGCCGAAGCAATCATTACAACGTTTCCCAATCCTTTAAGTACTTCATTCAGCCAACCCACGTCCATTCTTGAAGAATAGTAAACTTTTTTAGAGTATGCATGTAAATCCTTTATGGCTCTTCTTCCTGATTGGCTAGAGGAACATTGGTCAAGACTGGACGGAAGTGACCCATGTAAGAAGTAAATCTACGCATCAAAATTAATTCTGATTTCCTTCTCTACGAAAAAAAATTCGCAGTAATGAATTGGAATAGAGCTATACATCTGCATGGCAGAAGGACATATTTCTATCCTATTTATATTCCATCCTCCTACCGATTACTGTCAAAAGTAGCATAATAATTTCTTGCTTGGCTCAATTTCTATTGATTTCTGATTCTGAGAGAAGGGTTGGCATGCATGACATTTGGCAAATGATATCAATGCTTTATGAATTGGTCTTTAGAGATGCGGTTGGTTAGCTTGAATTTTCTGACTCAGTCGGTTGCGTTATGAGATTGTGAGTTGGAATCAAGAGAGGCCAGCCTCACACGGACCGACACCACAGGGCAGTAATCAGTCTTAAGGATTTGAGTGGTGAGTCGAGGTCATTTCTCAATGTCAAAAAGATAGAGACGAAGACGAAAGGACCCTTCTTCCAGCAATCTAGAACCTAGCCAACTCCCTTGGATGTAACTGGCTCAATTCTACCGTGTTTGAGGATATTTTAGTCATAGAAAGAGAACGTGGTAAGAAAACAGCAAACCAAGCGAACCAAGCATTACTGAAATGTAATATACGATCTGCTGCAACTTTCTCCGACGTGCAGCCAAAGGAAAGTCGGCTTGCATGTGGGGAATACAGATCATCTTGTCCAAGTTCGTTGGTGTATTAGCAGGAGACAATAATGAATTGAAGGCATGACTGGGGAATACTTAATACGTATAACCCAACGAATAAGTTGGAATATGTATAATCTACGTATTGCAAAGGCTGAAATACTCAAGAGCAGGTGCATCATCATTGAAGTATTAAATTGTACTTTTTCGGTTAGCCTTGTGTTAAAAAACAATTTTTCTCTCAAAACGAGCAAAAAACAAATTTAAGAATTTTTGGAATTTTAGGAAAGAAAATGACGCGTGGTTATTTGTGCACGTGTACACAAAACCTTTTCTTTGTAATGAGAAAAAAGTATGGCTTCTTTCTTTTTGCACGTCAAACTTTTGCTAATTGGAACCGTTGTAATGCTCAAGTGATTTTCGATACTTTCTGAAGGGATATATACAATTACTCGTAATTAATGAATTAATTCGATTAGTTTCTTGTTGTGCTTTTCTTTGTTTCTGTACAGGATAATTAGAAGCATTTCCGTTATTATTTTCCAAACAACAACTATATCTTATTATTTCGATTTATTGAGGTGAAAGAAACATATTGGACAAGTTAACGAATGAGTTGTCTAATTGACTTCACTAACAGTAAACGAGGTTTCAATTCTGAGTATTGGATTTTTATACAATAAAAAGCCGAAAAGCTACATGTCGCTTTGTCCTTTTTGCATCCTTTCTTTCTTCGGTTTACTTGTAATGTAGTAGCCACATTATTAGTTCATGTGGACTTTAAACTGATGATGTCATAGAGGACAATAAATATTTAGAGGATATCTAACCTTTTGGCTTTGGAAATTTTTATGCGACTGGCTACTGCGGGAACAATGGGGAATTTTTTCATGAAGGTGAACATTCGTTGTCAAACACCCGTAAACTGCTTATTAACATCTAAACGAGAAGATAATTAGTGGATATGCTATTAAATATTACGAATTCAAGCTGAAATTAACACTCAGTAATAGCAGAACTTGGAGGCGGGCTGTTTTTTCAGTAACCCACCATGTTTGATTTATTAAACCATTTAAATACTAGCTACTACAAAAATCATAAAAAATGCATCAATGGATTGTGCCACAATTTCCACAAGTTTTTAGTACATGCATTTGGGATATAGTACGACTATGATAGGGTCTCTACCCGCAGCTCCAACATCCAACAAATTCAAATAATACTTTTTCTAAAAACGAGTACAACTCTCAACTACATGATCATCGTCTTTTTACAAACTCGCCCATGCTTTGGTTTATTTTATGGTTGTGTGGTCTAGTCATCCAATGGTCATTTATTTCATTTCATGGAAAATCCATACGAAAAGCTTAATGGACAGGAGTGGCCAGTTGTCGACGTCCAACATTCACTACTGTAATTTAGCTACTCCAATGAGATATTTTCTACTACTTCCCCCATCGTTGTCTCCACTTCTAAATAAAACTTGGACTTTTTTGCCCTCTGCTTTTTTCATCTTTCCATTCGAAGTCCAGCTTTAAAAAGTCTGATCACATATTTCAAATTTCATGGCTCATTATTTTTTAGTCCTGTAAGCTTAAGCTAATGCTTCGTATCGTAAATTCACAAGCATGTTTCCATTACTTGGAGCTCTGCCTTTTTCCCGTTCGACATTTATTAGCGTTCAATAACGTCGCATGGGTCTACTCTGCTGTGTAATTTAAAAAAGTTGTGGAATACTATTGAGGAACCTGAAAATGGTATGTGTATCAAATAAAAATTCGGTTGCTTATAGAATCTTTAAAGTGTCAGGCTGTGGACTCCAAAATGGCTGGAAATATTATTTCTGTCATTTCTTGCGAAAAATAATTATAAACAAAATAAGGTGATGAATATAGATATTTGGCTGGTTGACGTATCATCTTCGATTATATATTTTTGTCGCGCAAGTTTACCAGTTTACCTTAGATCATTTTATGAAAACTATCGCATTTCCAATAAATTCCCCGGAGGTGATAGTTGTTTTTTTGTGAATCTGAATTGGATGTTACGTTATACAGTACATCATTGAGCAAATTACGTGGCACACACATGAATAAGCAAAGAGTCCAATAAATTAAGTACTTTCACCACCGCCACCAGCGTTGTTGTGGGTTGGTTAGCTCCTTAACAAGATAATAAATGAACTGTTGAGAAGACCTAATCATTGATGAGCCAGCTAGACGAACAAACCACCCAATGAGTAGATCAAACACAGGAAAACCATAAATTCATTGGATATCCTCAATAACACCAACAACCAGTAGAACATTTTCATCCTGAGCAGAAGAGAACAATGTCTGTGTCTACGAGGTAGGATGCCAACCGCGTACTAAACATCCCTCCGGGGTTTGGTTTGGTGGATGGGAAGTTGGATGTGGATCATAACTCATCACATAATTGTCATCACACTCATGAAGACAGGACATAAAATGGGGATTGTGTGGTGATGAATTGGAGGATCGAACGACATCCCGAAAGAATTCCATTAGGGATTGCTGTAACTGGATGTGGCTCTATTTGTCTACTGCTTTCTCCAAAACTCATGAAACGACTCGAATCGATGTGTAAATAAATACAGAATCGTGAGCAACTGATCGCTACTAATTTTATATTGACATTCATTCTCCTTAAAACTTCGGCAATCGCTGTGTGCCAAATTTCCATTATAATCAGACATAAAAGTACAACTTGGTGCAGGAAAGTTGCTCAAAAATTTTATGCAATATAAATGTGGGGTACTTTTTATACCATTTTTGACACTTATTAAGTCAACATTGCGTGATAAATAACTTTCCCTCAGTATGTTGTACCTTAGTTAGCTCAGTTTGAGAAGTTTCTGTAATAAACAGGGAGCAAGCTAAGCACAAACTGGCACAAGCACAACAAACTATTCCACTTATTCAAATTAAGAGGACGGAGTGATTTATATGTGGGAAGAAAGCGAGCTAGTTTAGTGACAAAAAATTGCCTCGTAAACAAATTGGGTGTGGGTCAAGATCGTTGTGGAATTCAATTAATGAATGCAAAATGCATGGTGCGATGAAACGTGGTTCCTTTTCTGAAGTTGAAGCTAGGAATTTTTTACGCTCTTGACTCCATTTTTGTGAACTACAAGATTCAGCAAAAATGCGGATTAACAGTAGTTAACGAAAGGAATGCCATTATTGCACCGTTTAATGGAAGTTGAATGTGTTTAGGGGAAAGCGAAAGATGTTGTGCGTGAAAGGACAACTTTTCAGCCAAAGTAAATGCAGTCAATTACTTTCATTGTGGTAATAACGAATGTAGAATGGATGTGTCAGACACTGGTGGTTACAAGGTGATTAAAGCTGTACTAAATGGGAAGAATACTCTAGGAAGGGTTTTAGCACTAACAAATGTTAACCCCGCCTACTCATAAATCTGAATTCTACAGGCTATAAAAATAAAGCCAGTAAGCAATCTGCAGTAACAAAAAAAGTGCACAGTAAGTACAAATACTGAGAAGGGAAATTTTATTTTTTGATACGAGTTCGGTGCCGCTGGAAATCTGACGTTGTTGGATCTTTTTATGTTTATTTTTTATGTTTATGTTTCTTTTTAAATTGCAAAATGATGGGAAAGCTTATGCTGAATCGGAGCGTAATTATTACATGCATTGTCTAACAGAACATCTTAAAAACCAATGATTAAAACGTATGGTTAAAACGTGTGCTTGTAGTCACATTTTCAATGTACAGATACGCATATATTTTGACTGAATTCAATTGAATAGTTTTTATGTCTACTGGTTTAAATCTATTCGAAAGAGTTTATGTTATGCTTCTAAACAACTCAAAATTGCAAATGCATGTCGTTCAGTAAATCGAATTAGTGAAAATGTTCACACCTGCTTGATATCAATTTTAATATGTATTAGGTTTTAAGCTCTAAATAATTCTACTTAAGCTTTGGTTCTCCTTCCTCCGTATTCGCTAACTACTAAAATGCTAATTCGCCCTTATGCACATTTCTAGGTTTGTCTAGTTTTTTTTCTTTTAACCTTTCAAATAGATTATAACAATTAAACACATTCTAATTACATGTTTGTTTACTTGTTCAATTCTAATTATTGTGGGTGGATGGTGAAAGGTTATAGACGATATTTGTTCTGTATTTATTTGGTACTAATGCACAGCAAGTAGATATTGAAAAATAGAAGAGCAGAGTAAAGTTATTTGCACTACCCAGAAAAAACTTTGATAATGATAAGGATATGTTTGATAAGTCATGCAGATATCCTCCATCATTTTGGGTCAGGCCGACTTTCTTTCATATAGAAATACATAAATACTTCTGACAGCATCTCCTAGTTTCATACGAAATGTATGAAACTCACCCAAAATGTGAGCCATAGGAGCATCAGGAATCGAATGTGGGTTACAACAGATATCCTTCGATTCTCATCCTCACTTTTTCCAACTTGGCCTATCTATTCTTTTCTGTTGCCACTCCACCCACCACCAAAATAAATATGAACAATGCTTTCCTCAAAAGAAGTTTTAGAGATGCCGATAGAATTCCAGAGCGAGTTGGAAAATTGGAGAATTCTGCTCCGGTCACTCCACCACTGGGACTTGGACGGACAAAGTTGGTGAAATATCAGCCAGTCCTCTTTACACTTTTATGGCCGGGAGAAAGGAAGAAATAGGGACCAAAATAATTGTATTTGTCCTCGTCAGTTGTTGTCTTCTCACGGGACTCTCCTCACTCAAACCACTTTCTCAATAAACATACACGAAGGAAGGAGGAAGGATAGAGAATAGAATGGGAGAAAGCTAGACCTCCACAATACTTTCCTGGAATTCCTTTACTTTCACTCTCACACATTTGAAGAGAATAGTAAATTTTCTCAGTATATCACAAACCACCAGCAGGTGGTCCCAAGAAACACAATTAAAACTTGGTGAAGAAAGGGAAAAGTGTGAATGGGGATGAGTTCAAGGTAATCCCTCTACGATGATGAGGGAAGTGATGCATGGTAGGATCGTCCTCATTTGAATAATAAACTGCCGCACCAACATATTTATTTAGATATTTGAAAGATACTCAAATGATTATTGTTTAAGAGAAATGTTTCAGATGAATACGCCATAATTTTCCCCATTTTTGTCACTAATTAAAGTAGCAAGCGATGTTAATCAAGTGCTCAAGATTTTCTTTGCATTAATAAAGTATCCCAGACCTCGTGGACAAGTTTTCACATGAGACGAAATCTCATGACTTTTAACTTTTTTGTAATTATGAGCTTTTTATTCAAATCCTTATCAACTTTTAGGACTCTATTGGCAAGTGTGAGCCCACATTATCGGATTTTGAAATTATGCAAATTGAAGAATTTTAATTGGTGTATGTTATACTGCGAATTTGATGAATTTTGTTCTTTTTTTGAAAAAAAGTCGTTTGATATGCAGAGCTTTTGAGGTGGTAGATGGCTCAGAAGCTTCCGGTCATCAATACATGTGTCGAAATTTTCAAAATTATAAAAATAAGTATTGTAAAGTATATGTTTGTCTAGAAAACAAAACTAACCAAACGGAATTTAAGAAAGGAAAGATTAAAATTATAATTTTGAAAAGTAGTATTTAATATTTTGACTTGTAAGTTAACTTATGGATAAATGCTCTTTTTAAAGTGACTATTATAACCAAAATTAAATCCAAAGAATTGTGGAATAAAAAAGTAAAGAATTGTGTCGTTTGTGGGGTATGAATGAATGGAAGCATTGCAAGGTATTTTTCATTAGAATGATCATCACTTTTGCTTTTATTCAATTCAACCAAGAGATTTTCTACTTTTATACATTTTCATTTTCATAACATCCACCTTATTCCTATACCAAAAGATGAGATGACATAGAGACTGGGCCAAAAAATAACAATGACACACATACCAACATATAGCTTATCGTGTAGATACTTACATTTTAATATAGCGTAATTTAATTTACATATGTATAAATTTAAGTATATAGTAGTTGAATTTTGTGTATGTATTCAGGGTTTCATGGTCTATTTTGTTAATATAGTGGGTGGATACACAGGTCAGAGAATATATGGATGAATTAACATACATTACTACTTATTAGACTGGTTATACTTTTGAATATTAAAGTAAGACAGTTACCTTTTAACAATTTCCTTATCATCATTACACAGACACACTCCCTAGTTTATCATGATTGATAACCAAGTTGTAGGTTGATGGCCACATGCATGATGAATATAATAGCATTATAAACTACATATAAATACAACATTTTTTATCTCAAGTACTTTAACTTTTCCCACATAAGACGAATTGCTCTCCGTTCCCTGGACTGGAGCTTGAACCGTCTTAGACTTAACTTTTTTTTCTTTGTACATACATTTCTGACTGCGTATTATTTTATACTGTACTTTATATATCTGTATTTTCAAATTTGCATTTATAGCACTGGCCTTAAGGAGAATAGACATCATCTGTAGCTACCAGTCAGTATACTATCTATGAATGAAACGAGTTAGTGTATTGACTCCATACTTCATATTCATATAGAAAGAGACTTGGAGTCTATATTTGCACCCCTTTACCTACCTCAGTTTCCCATGATAAATTGTAAACATCAATTACATAATGATTTAAGAGACCTATTCCATTCGATTTTATTACCAAAAGCCAAGCCTCTTTTCTCAACTGGAGACTGAAGTCTTGCAATACAGAACTTGCGACTCTTTTCCATAAAATGTGAGAGCGAGCAACCTAACCCACTTATTCTTAAAATGGGAACGTGTTTCTTTTCCTTTAAAACCTTGCACTTTCTCCAGTAGATCTTCCTCCATGTACATCCCGTGTTGCTTACTACTTTGGGTGGAGTGGGTGGTAGACGATGGGATGGTAAGAACGACGTAATTTTATTTTTTACATTATTTTTACTGGTCTCCGTTGCAAAAAAGAGCACATCAAATATCGTAGGACGCAGCAAAGGTATAAGGTAAGGACAGTAAAATATTTAAATTCATTGGTCTCTTTTGTAATGAAGCTCGTCCATTCCTGTCTACCTCTCTCTGATGTTATCTTCCTCCATGTACATCCCGTGTTGCTTACTACTTTGGAACATGGGTGGAGTGGGTGGTAGACGATGGGATGGTAAGAACGACGTAATTTTATTTTTTACATTATTTTTACTGGTCTCCGTTGCAAAGGAGCACACTGGCATCAAATATAGGACACAGCAAAGGTAGAAGGTAAGGACAGTAAAATATTTAAATTCATTGGTCTCTTTTGTAATGAAGCTCGTCCATTCCTGTCTGCCTCTTTCTGATGTTATCTCCTTTGTCGACATGTTTATTCATTTTTGTCCAAATAGGTACTCAAATTGAGGGCAAAAGTCGCGATGTAGCTTGTTACTTAGAGGTGGAGGAGTGCTTCTGAATTTGAGTTCTGCTCACGAAATTCTGTTTGTTAGTGGGAATGTCGGCCTTTTTATGATTTGTTTCTTTATCAGAATAGCAGAATTGTTTTGTCCGGGATGGAGAAATACTTCGGCGTTCTCTTTTCAGCAGCCGGTCATGATCTAAAAAGAATAAGAAGAATTTCTGATTAGTATATGTAATATTGCAAATATGAGTCAATTAAAACTAGCGTGGACAAGTAGGATTACTTAACGATCTTGCAATGATTTATTAGTACTTATCGGTTTTAAGTTAACTCACAACTTCATCATTGTCATTGTCAAAGTCAATAACAACATATTGGAAATAAATCGAACAATGGGCAATATCTCGACGACTCTCCTCCTGCTATGTCTCATAATTCATGACGCATTGTAATCAGAACTATTTTTTTATCGTTTTTATGTGATATATATTATCCCATATTTTAAAGCAATTTCGATTTTGTAAACAAGCAAACGGGCTCAACACAACGACACAAGTTTTTAATTCAGGACATATTCATAGACTACTTGTATTCCTTACCAAGATAGCATGGGGAAAGGATTAATGGAGAAGACTACTCAAAGGATATAAGCCAACTTTAAGGATGGGCTCGAAGACATTAACATTATTAACATAGCTGCAGACATATCGCGAGTAATATTGTCAACCTAGCAAGTTTATTCACTTCGACATTTTGAACATTTTGAAACAACGACCAATGCAATATCGTCCAAGCTAATGGTTGCCCTTAAAATCCACCCTAGATCTGAAATCCACTCTGCAGTTTTAGTTTTTAGTGAAACTATTTCCTACCCGGCTTGGCGTGGCTTCATTGTGTCCCATGTTGCCACTGAAAACGTTAATAGTTCCAAGCGACATAATATTTTATAATAGCGGACATTCTCCTTTTCAGGCCAAGAGAGAATAGCACATCTCGTTCGCATAATAAAGTTCACTAAATAAGGTCTTGACTCAGGCCTTTGTAGTAGTGAGTGCCACATTTTTGTACGTTCTTATATGAATACGATAGACACTCATTTTGCACTAAAGTTTTCTTCGTCCCTTTTGTTTGGATTACAAAATTAAACGAAATTTTATCACGGACACAATTCATAAAATTGAATAGTATATTTTGTGGAGCATAAAAATGACTGCTACGACAAAACGTGACTTGTAAAATTGTATCATGTAAAAATTTTGTTTCGTATGAGTGAATTCTTTTTGCAATTTTGTGGTGTCGCGTTAAAGGAAGCATGTGACACTCATTTTTGGATTTCGGTGGACCATCGATGAATTGTAGATTCAAGTGATAGTCGGACAAGCACAACATTTGAAAACAGTAATTTTGTGTCGAAGTATGAATGGCATGGCTTTGAATGCCAGAATTTAAAAAACTTTTGATTAATAATTTCTTCACTTTCTCCTCTTAAGTCATATCAGAAAAGTAACTATTATGACGCTGCCGATTTTAAGAGTAATCACCAGTCATTCAGCAAGGAAAGCACATTAGGTGGAAAAGTTTGTATTTTCACTTTGTACATATACAAGTAGATATTGAGGGGGAGCCTATGTAACGTGTAATTGAACCCTTGATTGCAACACGCGCATCTGCCCTAATATTTTTTTCTATAAGCTAAATAGGGTGGAATAGAAATTGCAATAATAAATCCAGACAAGTCGAGCAGTGGAAGGAGACGAATGTAGTTTCTCATCTAATAACGTTTGTTATCTTTTCACCCAGAAAAAATAGTCAGTACAAAAAAAGAAGCTTATATAACATTACCACACCACCGGGTAGGTAAAAGTCGAGCCTAAAACCTTGAACAGGACTCATTCATTCGTTTCTAACTCCTTAACAAAACGGATAAGACGATGAGGACGGCAGAACATTTTTCTTTCGTACTCACTTTCGCCCATTTTGTGCGTTTTTAGTTCAGCCAACCATGTCATAAGCTACAAAATGTTGGATTGCTGTGTGCAAACTGATTCTTTGTGCATTGTATTGTTGCCGTTATCAAAAACCTCCACCCACTCACCCTGCCATACTGACGCTGCGTAACATTACCAACCACTCTATCCTTACGGTCTGTCTAATATTATATTTTTTTCAGAGATAAACTAATAAATTGGGAACATGGAAAACCGGTGCGTGGCTTTTTGTCGCATTCTGATGATTTCGGTGAAGTGAGCCTTCCGAAATGCAATAAAATTTCCTGATTTCCTGCAGTTTCGTCTTGTTACTTGTATCATAGATATTAATTCACCTAGTTTTGAAACACACATCGTTGTCCTTTCTTCCGTTTTTGATTCAACAAATTATTATTATAAAACAGACCGAAATAGATTGAAATTTTTAAGCTTTGGGTGGGTACTTACTTACATCTCACATAATCAATATTACTTGTAAACATAGTACATTCTCATTTTTCTGTTTGTTCCATCATTTCAGTTTTCACTAAACGTTGCTGTTAATCACAAGAGTATGTGGGAGAAAGTAACCTACATTGCTTAAAGGGAGCTTCATTTCCTGATAGAACAAAAAGGTGGGAAGAGATGAAATACATAGTACACAGTAGACGGCCTTTTAGAATTCGAGGGACGGTTTGGTTGGGTTAATCTGGAAGAAGTTGGAGATAAGGACACCTCTGGGACCCGGTTGTTTTCCCTCCTACCCCACTTTACTAACTTTACCAACTTTCCCGAAATGATGACTTTCCCCGATTTGGGATCTATCTCAATCTACTTTTGCAGTCGGCAGCTAGTAGCAAACCAGCAGTTTTATTTCCAGTTAGTTACCAAAGGCTTCTGCAAACTTGTTTAGAAATGGTCCACGCCCGCTCTTGCCCAAAACCAACATTTTCCGCCCCTTACCCGTCCGCCCTTATTCGTTACACTTTATACAGATTCCGGTCCGTGTGCGTGACATCGCGCCCACATTCTTATGGAGATTAGACGAGTAAACTTTGTAACAGCGATAACTCACTGACTGACCCAACCATGTCAGACTACGAGGATGGTGTTCTGTTGGAGAAGGCAGATGAAGATTTAAGTCAACCAAGTCAACCTACTTAAAATACGTGCTTATTAGTCCTCTCTCGTTTTGTCAATCTCTCAAATTTATCGAAAAAAAGTTGGATCCACCCACAAACAAGATACTAAGTTGATGCCTGTTGGGATAATGCTTACAAAATCTTGAACAAAATCTTGTGGGATGGAATAAATGGAACAACAAGATGACTTAGGGCAGGAAAATGCAAGTCTTCAATATATACATATTTTCAACCAACAATGAATATAGGAACATTCAATCCTGTACAAAAAATCAGCAATATTACAAGATTGTTGGCATCAAGTTACATAACTGCTGCTTTATTTTCATTTTCATTTCACTCTGGTCTAACAATAAGAACATCCTAGTTCCAAATCTAGCCAGATCAGATCTCAATGGGCTTTTTTTCATTTTTGGCAAACCCCACAATCACTCGGTATGAGCGACCATGCACATAAAAATACATGCATATAGTGTGTACTACATACATTACCAAAAAACCCCAAATCTCAGTTATGGATCAAAGATAAAAAGCAAATAGGAAAAAGTAAGTAAGTGGTTTCATTCTTTGGCAGTGCAGAAATGCTATTCCGCTCAATTCAGGACTCGGAGCACAAAGCACTACTTTTTTCAGTTTTACAAACTCTGTATGCAATGCGGTAATACTTTCAGTGTTTGTACTACCCTTTGAATAAATCGGGTCAATTCAATACCATATTATGCCATACAATACGTGGCATGTAATCTGGGTGGTATGGGTTGTATTAAACAAATCTTTCGTCCCGCTCTTTTGCAATGTATCCAGATTCTACTATGAACTCCAGAAAGAAAATCTGTGCCAACAGGGTAAAGAATCAAATATAATGCAATGTCATTGCTGGATCGTATTATGCGTGTGGAATACAACAAAGAAAGAGAAGGCCTGCCTTGCTGTTTATGCAAAGGGTCAGGCTCTGAGCATCCGAGGCACCATTTGGCATTCTCATCCCAGATTTTATGTAACACTTCAGAAAATCTCTGTGAAAACCCAAGACATGAAGAACGCAGAGTCAACACTTTCTCCACTCCCCTGGCACAGAAGCAGCAACCCAACTGAAACTTTGTCTGGTTTGGTCTCCTGTCCTTTTCCAAAAAGTAAAATCAGAAGAATATTTGCATACAATCCTAGAAAATACATCCTTCCTCACTTTCTTTCTTTTGCAAACATAGATACGAATACAACTCTGTGCTCTGCCTACCGTAACCAATTTTTTTCCTGTGGTACCAATCCTCCTTTGATTTTGTTGTGTTGAACTGCGTGGGAAGATGTTTAAACTAGGAAAGGAACAAGCTGCTTCTGACACAAATCCTCAACGAGGCTGTACGAAAAAGTTTGCTAGCTAAATCGAACGATGCAATGAATGGCACGGTTTTGTGTTTGGGAAACGAGTTTTTCTTTCATATATACACCAATCTTCGTTTTTATTCAATTCCTTTCGAAGACATAGATCCACTAAAAGTCAACATTCATTTCGGTGTCACAAACAATGGATAAAATTTAATAGTCATAAATTACAGAACGTTTTTGTCTGTATATGATTAAAGAAACCAAATCTTTTGCGACTTCAACTTGATATGGTATCCGCTCATTGACTTACTTTTTCCGCTCCACTTGCTAAGATTATCATGCAAAATTGTAGCAAACGTCAAAACCTTTATTTCCATGAGGGACAATGGGGAGGTTAAATTCAAGAATCATTGGGGACCCATCGCCTTTTTGTTTTGTTTATCTCTTTATTGCTCAGTACACAACCGAACTGAACGTGATCACATCCAAAATATGGATAAAGGAGAAAGTTTTCATGTGGATGTGATGTGCCTAACATTATAAAAATTTTCCTCTCTTACGCAATATCTTACTTATTCCCAGCCCAATACGCAGCTTAAGAGGTTGTGTTGGGAATACATAAGTTTTTTCATATACATACTCTTATGCTTGTCATGCCAAATGTGATATCTTATGTGCACTAGGGCTGGGAAAGTAAGTTATTTTTGGAGTCTGTTCCTGGCTTAGGAAGGTGAAAGCACCAACGCAATGAGCAATTTACTTTATGTAATGATAATGACTCCACATTTTTCCTCATTCTTCAAAACATAACATTTATCCTTGTGTGTGAAACTGCACTTTCCTTCTTCCTTGATGCTGCCATCCTCATCCCATCAGTTTTTGTGGTCATGATCTCCGATGTTGCCGACTGTTCTTATTCCAATATACTTATCCTGACGAGGTGTTGGAGAATCAACCCAATCAAGTGGAACATATTAGACACGTGTTGTTTGTTCAGACAATATTTTTAATGTTTTCTTGACGTATGTAAACGAGTGGTTAAATGTTAATAAAGCCATCATTTTCAGTGCATATGCAAGCCATCATTAACTTTTGGCTTTCTCCGTATAAAAAAGTTTTGAGGTTATAAACTCAACTGTCTTCATTTTCTCGCGTTTCATTAATAGTTTACTTTTTGGGTTGACATTGACTTAGGGATGATGGCTGATTTGCATTGGACATTCACGAGCATTAAAGAGGATTGCACTTTTGGGCATTCTCCAGTTAAAACGTGGATATCAACGTCGAGCAAAATGGGCACCTAGGGAAAAAGTTGACTGAGTTCTGACGTGAAAAAGGCACCTTCCGACTCAACCATGCTAACCGGCAAAATCATCAGAATCGAGATGAGATCTAAAAATACGTAGATGAAATAAATAGTGGAGTTTAGTTTTAATCCACCCACACGCCAGCCTCGTTTTTATCCTTATCCAGAATTTGAATGCTAAACGTGGAAAGCCAAGTAATGGTGAATGTTTCGTAATGAAAGCCAAATTTATTCCGAATGAAGTCCAGTACCTGAAATATATTGTAAAATGAACAAAAGTCGTGGATATACTAGTCTTAGAATAAATGTACGCTCTCCCCACTCTATCAAACGTCACATAATCTGTATGAAACCACTTTACTTTGCATAGCAGATTCAGGAAATATGCGCATTCTGACTGAACATAGATGAATAACAACCAGGTATGAATTTATAACGAAAAAAATTGCAAAGAGAGGAAACACACTGGGACCAATTGAACCATTGTGACGGA
This sequence comes from Folsomia manolachei, assembly GCA_036491905.1. Lineage (NCBI taxonomy): Eukaryota > Metazoa > Arthropoda > Collembola > Entomobryomorpha > Isotomidae > Folsomia > Folsomia manolachei. The sequence continues at coordinate 14,654 of JAAXNX010000356.1, forward strand.
GGTTTCTTGTCTGGCTAAGTCGCTGATGTACGTATTAGATGTTGAAGGGACAAGGGAGCAAGAAAACAGGAGCAAAAAATTCAATCAAGATAATGCAACTCGGGAGTAAAGTAAAGTAAAAAAGAGTTGAGTAATTTAAGCGTCCTTAAAACGACGGAAACAGACGGCATCTTCGGCCTCTTTGGTCTTAAGTCGAGAAAAGCGGATAGACGGAGTTGAGAACAGACGTAAAATGAAATGATTATATTTTCCAATCCTTTATCAGCATTCCCCATTCAGAGAAAGAGTATTAAACTTTCTAATGTGTAGATACGTACCTAAGCTAACCTAGACAAGTGGACCAGTAAAAGTAGTTAAGGTATTATTTAAACTTGGGCAATTTTTCTACTTGAACTCATCCTCCCACCCTGCAATTCTGCCTGGGTGGGAACACGTGCTAATGTAAAAACCATGTACAAATTACAAGTAAGCATTTGTTTTTTTTGTTTTGGCTTCTTTTGAGAAGAGACAAGAAAATAGTCCATCTTCTCATCCGAATGGATGCTCCAACTTAAGTTTCAACGTGATGTTGGTCATAAGACATTAACTTAGTTGAACATACCCAGGCCATCTCATCGTGCCACCCTGCCGGAGGTATAAGTTTAAGTAAGCTAAGCCAGCTAACTTTCTTCATTTCACCATCCCATCTCAATCCCAATCCCATTCTCCTATTTACCACCAGGATTCTAAACGAGATAGCAGAAACACGAATGAACAGAACTCATCCACCCGACCCAACCCATCCGCAGTTCTTGATTCTATAGGGCATCCCATCCAATACAGGCCACACTTCTTCATGACATCAAATCACCATACCTTATTCGTATCCCATGCTACTTCGAAAAGTGGGGAAGGTGAAGTTTGAGCTGGCTGGAAGGATAACTAGGTTCTTAGTTTAGCTCACTTTCTTAATGGGATTGCAACGGGAAACATTCATATATTAATGAGAAAGAAGAGGAAAGTCAAAGAGGCACCATCATCTCTACTCTTCACCTTAAACTGCTACCATATTCAGCAGGATAAAGGTTGTGGACAATTTCGAAACGTCTCCACACTCGTTCTTTTTCTTCATATACAAAAACCAGTTTTCGCAATACAATACGAAACAACTACTTTAGCAATGAATGTCTGTCTGAATACATGTGAATAAAGCAATGGTTTCTGGTCAGAAAATTGAAGCGAACATCTTTGTACGTTTGTGGTTTGGAGAAAGCGATCCTCTGAGTATAAAATATAATCTGAGTTGCCTGAGAAGGAACAAACAGTTAAAACTTTGGCTGGGAAAAAAGTTTATCGAAGAAAAGCAGCAATTCCAATATTTGTTCAATGGCAATTTACCCCATCTGCGGATTAACTTTATTGCTTTGACCTTAAGCCTGGGTTTAGCTAGCTCTAGTGACACAGTTGGCCAAGATTGAAATAAGAGGCTGATGCTTCCGTAACTTGGCCATTCTTAAATGGAGAAGCTTCTGTTTTTTTTAGAATTGCGAGAATTGTGATTAGTTTTGCATTTGTAACTTTGCACGGTTAGATGAAACTTTGTGGGCATTGTAGATTTGTAAACCTGTTTTACACCTAACTGTTGACGTAATATAATAATATGCATTCCAAATTGACATTATTCATTTTCGCTTGGTCGAGTTCCCATTATTTCTTTGAGCATAAATGCTCAATTTAGATTTGGTCGCATAAATAATAATCTACTTAAATAAATAATACGTATCTATCTATTCTGTTGCTTTTCTCTAATCCAATAGTCAAAGCAATATTACTTAATGAAAATTGACTGAGCCCATCACTCTGAAAAACAACCAATCCCCTGATTACAAATACCTTTCACTAATAATTACCAAAGTTTCCGAGTTCGCCGGGGCCTCCCAAGAGAACTGTTTTCTATCCCAATGATAATATTAATTTAAAATTTACTTTGCTATTCTCAACTTAACTGCCAGCTTTAATTATAAGGTTACTACAAAATTATTGATTTATAAGCTATGCCCGAGTTCCAATCAAATCCGTCCTCCATTGCTTTGTCTACCAGTTGAAGAGTTATTTATAAATAAGCATAAACATTCCCTAACTATGAAGTAAACAATTATGCACGAAATCCATATTGTTATATCAATAATAGATGTTATTTAATTATATTTTCAAAACAAACACTGACATCAAACATGGTAACTTACAACAACTATATATAATTTGAAAATATATAAAGCATTCAATCTATCACAGTCAAGTCCAGCAAAATAACTCGGATAAAATAATATTTGAATTAAACTGACATAAAACTCAATAATATTCAAAATGCTGGTTGCACATGGCCTGCCAAATTTTCAAATATTCAAGTGAGATCTGAGTAATGCTGATTGCTGAGTAACAATTATTGAAAACAAACTGACAACAAACTCTCTCAGATAGATAGAAAATGAAGCATATAACACAAACAAGATGAAACACTGTTCTATGTTGCTTATCAAATTCGCTAACGGATCGATCGGAAATAGTGGTAAAAAATAGGTCAAAATGAAAAATATTTATATAAAGTATTCCAATGAATTCTATGAATAAAAATTTTCATTATATACTCTCTGCCTGGCTATCGGAAAAATCTTATTAAGATTTAGCCGACTGGTCTTGCAAAGTCTCAGACATTAAGGTTTGTCCATTTCAATCCAGTCTAAGATTCAATAAGAAGGTTGTTCCTGTATATGTTTGTACACCAAACATAGTAGTATTTATACTTAAGCCAGGACAACAGTACAAAACCACAGAAATGTCAAATCTATCAAATACGAGCAACGAAGGGGAAAAGTTTTTTTACAACTTTTGAAGTCCAAACCCTACACATTAAATTTACTCTTTCCTCAGTCCTTCCTTTTCTGGATAGACTAGTCCGGAGGAAAATGGATTTCCTTTATTCCCTTTTTCTCATTCTAGGTCTCATTCTAGGGCTTGGGTTCTTTCACAAAGATGACAAGTGCAGCCCTTCTGGGTGGGATGGGTGAAAGGACCAAAAGTATGTTTTCCCTTAGTTTGGTTAGTAGTTGGTTTATGAGTAAACCACTTTCCCTTCCTGCCCACCAACCCAGTCATGTACGAGTAGTCCCACATCCCATCAACCAGAAAAGAGAAAGAAGGTAAACTCACTCACACATCACAAAATCAAATCCTGAACCCACCAACCAACCGCGAGACCAGAAAAGGAACCAGTTGATTGGGAAAAGTATTCATTATTAAACAGAATAGAAGGAATCGGACGGATTTCCTTTATTCAATTCACTCACACTTTCACACCTACTTCACTCACTTGGGTTCTGTTGGGTCTGCATGATTCCATCCCTTTTTCTCTCAACTAAACCAAACTTCCCCATCCACCAGTGGTCCAAAATAAAACCCTTGCTTCCAATAAAAGTTGGTAGTTCCAGCTTTGTTGGAAAAGATAAATAACTCTGAAATCCAGAGAGTTGTTATGTACTAAAGGGACTGGGTGAGAGTGTTCAGTCCACGTAATGGCAGGTTCAAATCACATTCAAACTATTTTGTTGAATTTCAATAATAACAAAGTTCTGAGGGGATTACGATAAAAGAATTCAGCGGAAGGAAATGCGTGAGTGTATGGGAATCGTGGAATAACTTAATCAAAAGACGGAATGAACAAAGAACAAAGTGTTGGTTGTTTTTAACATGCTCCATTTAATGCGATTTTCTAGGCTTGACAGAGGGCGGAACAAATGAAGGTGGAACAATACAACCATTCAACTTTTATCTGGCCGCACAAAGGAGCCCGATCAACTAACATCTTTTTACATTAGATGCATGGTTCCCACATTCTGGGAATTTTATGTTCCACTGTTGTACAACTTTATTTTACGCCTTGCTCTTCAACAACCAGAACAAATTCCGAACAAGGAATTTGAGTTCAATATGTGGGCAAATTTTGTTCCGCCTACTAAAATACTGAACAGAACATGAAGTGAACACGTTAGGCTGAGTGCAAGAGCAAGCAATAGGTGTCAAAGTGTCAAAAACTTGGGAAGCGGAAATAAAACAGCAAACAGAAAGAAGTGAGTGAAGGATATGGAATGAAGGAGAAGAAGTGAAAGTATGTGCTAGACTTGGGTCAGCCCAAACTTATAGCGCGTAGGTACTCAAGTACTAGTCCTGCCGAATCCAATTCAATCCAATGCCAAAAAGTTGAATTTTCTCCTCTTTGAAGTTTGATTCTCTTTTATTAACTTGTAAAGCTGAACTGGAGTCTGGAAATAAGTGCACTACCACCGCCGGAAAGAAACTCATCTCTCCATTACCATACCAAAGGTGAAAAGGGCGTAGGCGAGCATATGTACGACACCACGTACGTGGTTGAACGAATACCATTTTTTGTCTGTAGGGTTATCTCACAAAACTTGGCAGAGTTCGAAAATTTAAATGTCAAATTTATAGGACGTTGTATATGGATAACGATCGAAACTTGTGTGATGGTAAATCAAACTAATTTACAAAACGTGTGTTTCTGTTGTAATCCACAGTACTACATAATATAGCTGTGAATTTGGAATTGTGCAGATTCAAGGTTGACGTAATTATTTATACTATAAAAATGTAGAGCAATGTTTAAAAACATGTCTACCCAGAATATCTGTGAAGTTGGTTGAAAGCTGAAAAATGACTTACCTCCAATTTCTTGCTGCGGTTCCGAGGGATGGGTGAGGCTGCTGTTTTGCACCAAAGTAGCTTCATTTTTACCAGGTCTTTTGGTTTGATTTGAGGTTTTCCTTGGCTGTCGGATCTTGCCATTCATCTTCCTTGCCTTCAATTCTATGTATTTCTCACGATTCTGTCCTTTCATCTCAATCCCCGTCTTGTCCTTGGAACAATCCCTTTGCTTTCTGGACTTGTTATCTAGATCTTAGGGCAGTGCTTCACTTTTTCCCAAGTTTTCTTGCTCAGGCATGGAATTCGTTTCAATCGCTAACCTTTGCTTCCAGAAATTTTCCGTGCCACATTATTATAGTTTACTAGTTTGGCGCAATGTTAACGGGCTTGAATGTGGCTTAACTTCATTGAATAGAGTTGAGAATATTGATGTTTAGTATTGTTTTAATATTTAGATAAATACATGGTTCAGATTTAGAGTAGTTATTTAGTAGGATGAGGTACGCACAATTATTTATTGTATGGATTTAAATATACTAAATATACCCGTTGATGTTACAAAGGTAAGTATAGAATTTGACTTAGTTTTATTTTAAGTTGCACACATTAAATTTATCGTCCTCCGCATTAGTTTATCACTGCAGTAATCTCATCAAATTTACATTATATTTCACGCATTTGTCAAACACTCATTGTTCTTGTTATATATTTCTGTAGGTTATTATACTCAGTATTTTGTGAGAATTAGATATTGAAAAGAGTTCAGTCTGGCAGATTAACAAAAGTGGGATAAAAATTATTAGGACCAAAATTATTGGCGGACGTGTTATGATTACTAACAGCAAATTGTGTAATGCAAAAAATTGCAAGTAAATACAATGCGGTATTTTGCGTATTAGACATTGATGTTATTCCGAAATCCAGTTGTAAATTTGTGGTTCATCAAACCAGGCGGATTGTCCTGAAGAACTCGGTCTAATTACGCAGGTTAACTGACATGATTAACAACATTGTGTCTGTCTGATGAGTTAGGAATTATTCACAAAGTCCACCGCAAGACAGGAATTCACAAAACAAGGCGAGATAAAATGACATGGATGAGACAAAGTGATAATCAGTTGCTATAAAGCTGGATTTAATTTATACGTGGTTTGGTTTAGTGTTAGCCAAGTGCTTGAGTGACACTAATTTCCTTCCTCCAGAGACTATTGAACACAGCACGGGAAATTAAAGTGAAAATCATATCTTTAATCCATTCCCGTTGTCAGCAATCAATGGGTAGTTGTTTGTAAATTGTTTATGTTTTCGTGCTTAAATTATGATTTACATTCACACATAATTACAATAATTACGACTTTTACAACTTAGCATCCAGTTGAAATAGTTATAATAGCGATAAGATTATCCAAAGCAGGTGTTTGTAGGTCGAGTAGACTAGTTTTTAAAAGAATCAGTAACTAGGATCTGCACATTAATGATTTTCATGCGATCGAGCGACACTTAATTTTATATGATGTCGACGCTAAACTAAATAAGTACTTCTTTGATAACTTTACAAAATAATTTTCAATTCACAAAATCAGCACCTCTCATCTTGACTTTCATATTTTATACAAATATTATCTATAGCTAAATTGTGCCGATATAATAATATTGCACTTTATCTTAGCAAGGTTCCATGATGAAATGCATGTACAATTCTTTTGTGGTACACGGTTTCATTGTTAAAAACCCGAAACTGGACTACGATTCCATATAAGTGTGGTGCTGATAAGATGAGCGAAAGAGAAATTGCTATTTTATTATTCGTTGGCTGAGTTCATCCCAGTGTAGCATTGCGTCGTTGTGAATTTTCATTTTAATGAGGTCTCACCACATGTGTGAATTATTTGTGTGTAACGAAGCAAATCCAGGGCACATTCATTCATCCAGTTGTAAGAGAGAAAGAAGAGAACCACCTCCGGTTCGTTTATTAATTTATTTCCGAGCTACGTACATACGCCACGGCCACAGCCAGACTCACGCTGTATTCCCAACAACGGTAACAAAAGATCGCCACCCAATCCAAATCAGCCACTCACACCGAAATCAGAACCAGATTCAATTTTGAGCCTTTAGTCAGCAAAGCGTCAACAATTTTGTTGGTGTTCCGCACATAAGTATTGTAAGAGGTGGGTGTGGTTAATTGCTCATTTTTTAAAGATCTATGCTTATCTACAACCACACTAGGTTATCAGATACGATAAGGGTCCGTGCACTTACAATTAATTTCAAATATGTTCGACATCGGTAGAGATTAATTCAACACTTAAGACGGGCAAGTTTGGTGAAAAACTTTTCTGTTATTCAGCACCGATCACGCTTATTACGAGTATTATTCTTTTTTTTAGTTTTTATAGATTTATTGTAAAATTCCATTGAAAAAGATTGTCCCGAGGGATGTATAAATACTGGAAATAAAAGGATAACATTACATAAATTATGGATAAAAATAATATTCAAAGAAAGAGGATGATTGTTTTATACTCACCACAAATAGACGGAAAGAAGCTGCTGTGCTTTCTTTCTCTTTCTCTCCCTGAACCTTCGGTTCTGACAGCTCCCATCAAAAACTGTCAACTTGGAGGAACAAATAGCTATAAAATGTCAGAAATCTAGTGAACCGAACATACAGACCAGATTCCAATAATGTTCTTTTACTGTACTGAGCAAAGATTTGCACCGCGTGAGGTTGACAATGTAACGTGGAATGTTTGTTATCTGTCAATCCATTTTTTTTACTCCTCCAATATTTCAGGTAAACTCATTCAGTCATTCCCAAAATAATGTCACAATTTCATTTACACACAAAGTCAGATACACGTTGGAAGAAGTTGATAAGGAAAAAACCTGTTCCACCAACTACGTCACTCACTCAAACATAAACAATGGCAATATAAACTGTTTCTGTCACTGGAACTCACGAACAAAGACTTGGAACAGTCAAAGATTTGTTGAGATGACAAATGTTTTCATTTTTTTTGTTGTAGATTGATAATGCTTGCATTTTATTCAACACTACAACACAACTTCTTCGTCACCATTTCAAAGTCAGATTTTGCTAAAACGTCTCCAATTGTCAAGCCTTCTTCCATGTCGTCAGATGTATTTGCAGACTTTCTTTATAGAGATGTGCAGCAACAAACGAGAGAAAACTTGTTATTAAATTTAAAAAAAACACTTCCACTCAAAGATTGTGAATCGGGTTAAAAATAGACGTATAAATAGGTAAAATGGGTAATTCTGCTGAATTGTTTTGGTGTCAGATGAGAAAAATCTCTTGTTTCCAATTCTTCAATATGTTATCCAATCCAGAAGATTTCACTGCCACTTAATTGCGCTAAAGTTAGAACTCAACAAGGATCTCCAATGATTTTATAAGTTATCTTTGGTACAATGAAACATGATATGCTTTGATGCGCCGTATTATGCTGAAAACACTTCATTAAGACGACCATTTTATGGCTTTTTATATCCTTTTAAAACAAAATTAGACCGGCAAACAATCATTCGAATTTTAATATTTTGGAGTCGAGGTGAAAGTCTGCTGCATTTGTTTGTATTTATGATGGTTCATATTTACGCCTTTGGAAAGATGTTTAGCTTTGGAGGTTTCTGACTTCATTTTAATTGTTGGAGTTCCTTCATTAGTGACTTTAAATCATGAGCAGAATAAGAAAGGAAGATAGGAGACAAAAACTCAGTGGGAGTTCTGGATTTGTTGAAGAACCCGTCTGCATACTCATCGGCAGTTCCCCTAAAAATGAAAAAAAATATGTAATGTCAATCAAGCTCATTTAATACTTAAAACATTGATAATCATCCTCGAATCATTTATGCTGATATATATTCAATGAATGGTTTTTAATTTAGCAAACACTTATTATTAGTCACACAGGCTTTCATTTTGTAGGCATAGCATAGTAGAATTCCTACCCCAGATCTTCTACACTCAACGATATGTAATAGTTTTTAGACAAACGGAAATAAATTAAACAGCGATGGCTCAAGTAATGAACAAACTGGGTTCTAACAAGTAGTCTACCACAACACTATATACTTATAGAAGTGAGAGGAAAGCATAGATTCAGAATTTGGGACAGGACATGCTAAGGGTTCTGACGGTAGTGGGTGCAAGTGGTGGTCGTGATGGAGGAGAAAGTGGGTCGAGTTTTGCAAGCGAAGGAATGTCGACATAAAATCTGTACAATTAGGTACGGACTAGTCTCTAATAATGCCTTATTCCTTACTTAGTGGGAATGAGAAATGGTTTCGAAGGCATGCAGTGCCATCGTGTTTTACTTTCTCTCACTCTCAACGATCTGCCTAATCACTGAAAAATGTATCTCTTCGCGGAAGTTGGAATCTATCCAACTTTTTTATAGAGACACAACTTGGAGTGCAACCTTTCTTTTTGTTATACGTTGGCTGTTCAAGGAGCTCTGTAAAGTAAAATATGTTTCTGCAGGCGGATATGTGTGGTATCGGTTGTTTTATCCTTTTACCACCAATATTTTACAATAGAGGGTCAATTTCGACCTTTACAAGTTGACAGAATTCTTACAACCGTGCAACACCTTGTGTTTAAATTCCAAAGATTAATAGATCATTGTTGATGACTCCAAAAAATGTTATTAATCCAAACAACAATTTACAATTCGACGCGTCCCTCAGTTTCAGATATACTACGGGCAGAAATTACAGTAAGCATTGCGCTTTTTTCAGAACTTCTTAAGTCTATGTCCCAGAGTGGGAGGGAACCTTGCAATTGCGGTAATGTTCTGCCAACCGTGGGATGTCTTGCCTACTTTACTTGTCCCTTCAAGGCAATAAATCTCTCAAAGGAGCTAGAAAAAATCAGCCAAAGCTCTTTTCTGACATTCGGTATAAATAAGCACCTCGTTCAAACAAAGTCACAAGAAATAGAATTTTACATTTTGTTGGAATAATGTAGTAAAATGGACAACAAACCTAAGATTTTTGACTTAGTATTTTGTAAATGGAGTAATGGGACAGGAAACTATTTTAAAGTCGTTAGTTGCGTTAAATTCAGTGTAAATATAAAATGTTCAACTTAGTAATTGGGACCCACATTTAACATAAATGTACATCAACTAGACACACAACAATTTGCAAAGATCAATCAATAGCATTAGCAAAAGAAAATCAATCATAAAAAATAGCAAATGTCTACTCCGTGACTTGTGAAAGTTCTTTAAATATTTTCAGCTTTCTCTCATTCAATACGTGTTTTGACCTTGTTGTTCCTTCACTATTTCTGCTTTCACTATTTATCTCAAGATCTCTTTTATGCGTAGCTTTTTTGTTTTTTTGTGTATCAAATTCCATTGAAAATACAACCACGAAAAGTAGCAGTAAATTGTGAAAATCCAATCGGAGAAAAAAGAGAGAGCACTACTACTCAACTGACTCTAAGACGCTGAGTTGTTTTCATCTTTTAACGTTGCAAACTTGTTTACTACTTTATTTAAAAAAGTAGAGTAATCGAGCGAATTTCTAAAGATTTCTAGCTTCATGGAGTCGTGTAAGAGAAAATGTTGTGCTTCAGTGACTTGACTAAATGGTTAAAGAAACCATCAAAGTGAGCCTTTTATAATGAATTGGTAGCAAGGAGGTCGATATGAAGTGCAATCAATATCCGTCAACTAATTCAAAACACAAAATACATTGAGAACCATGCGGAGAATTGGAGCATATCGCAAATGTTTAAGTACATAATTTTGTTATTACAATTTTTTGTATTTATGTAGGAAATCAGTCCAAACTGCACTTTTTATGCATCCACATTTGTATCATTTTGGATGTGTTCCTCAACCGAAAAAATTACTTTCACCTTTTGAAACCAATTGCCAATGAATTTAAGTTTCAATTAAAAATTTCAAGATTCCTTCTCACGTTTACAGATTCCTTCTTCTGCGTAGTAGTCACCTTATCTTTCTCAAAATCAGGCCTCACAAGCAACGGTACTCATTATATCCCTCCCAGCGAAACCATAATCATCATCATCAAAGTAAACCACAACGCATAAAACACGCACTTTCCCAGTACCTTTCATAATCATTGTAATCAACCAGGAGGCTGGGTCAAGATTGAAGCATGTCCCTATCGCTCCTTGTTCTTTGGCATCAAGCTCCCCCAGAAACCACAAAACCAAAACCAATTCCATAAAAGGAAAATGGATAGCTCCACATCACAAGGAGTGGAGAAAGCAAAGTGAAAATGGAGGACTTTCTCTTTGAGCAATTTGGGCTTACCGAACACAATTCATTGAACTTTGTTGTTAATCAGGGCGATATTGTTTACTAAAAAAAATGTTCTTAAAGAAATGCTCGTTTAATTTAATCCGTGGTGCCGTGTAGTGGTGATATGCATTTTCATGCAAATTGATGCTATTGATGGTCGTGAGGGTAAATGAACTGTCTCGATTACAAATCAAACTCCACCACAAACTGACTGTTACTGCATTTATTAACAATTAGTCACATGTACTGTTTCAATTGTTTCTCGAAAAATGAATAACAAAACAAAAACAACTTCAATAAGATGAACAGTGCATCGCGTGATTTGATGTTGGTAAGATTAAGATTTTTGTTTATTTGATTATTTGTGCCTAACATTCGTTGAGCAAAAAAGGAAAATAGATTGATAGCACTAATGATGGAAAAATTGAAAAAATGATGGATTGCCCTGGAGTATGTTGCAAAGGAACTTTTTGAATTATTTCTACTCCAGTACCAATCGGGCAGGAGCACACCTCGTTAATTCCTTGGTTTGTTTCATCGGAAATAATAAATAATTTCCAAAACAGTTAGTGATAACTACAATTGTGGAAATACAATACTGCCAAATGTAAATTTCTGTTGGTATTTGCGATGTAACATGCATAGCTATGAAAAGTTTCAGTCTATTCAATCCAATCGCCTACGTTTGCAATTATTAGTTAAGTACATTCGTGGTTAAAAATACCTCAAATAATCACATCACATATTCTAGAATACATCCAAAAACTAAGGTTGATTGACTGATATAATGGACTAGGAGATGGTGTCTTTAATTTATGGAAACACGTAGTCAAGTTCTATGCATAGCGTTTTTTTGTGCACAACAATTCGCAAGTATTGCGCGTATCAAATATGCACATCAACCATAGCTATCATTTTTCCGCCCCCGTATGTGACATAATGACAGAAAAGTCGATAACGTGTGCCGAGATAAGGATTGGGATTTCCCTTAATTGGGGAAAATATTGGAATTGGAAAGACACTGGACACACAATTTCTTGACAATGTCTTTGAAAACATGAACAAAATACCGTCACGAATAGCATACGTGGAAAGAAAAACTGTAGAATTTCTTACCATTGAGAACATGGACGTTTAAACTATGTGCCGCAGCGTTGGAAGGGCTACACGTATATCGACCTGCAAAACGTTTAAAACATTGACTACTTATGTAACATACACAAATAATGTATAATATATTACAAGAATATTGACCTGAATCTGTAGATTTCGCTTGTTGAATTAGCAAGTAAGACGTGGTGGTCTCGCCTTTCTCTGTCACAACGCTAACTCCTCCACGGGGTGAACTGTAACTTATTATCTGAAAATAAAGAAAAAGACATCAAATTACATCATTTCTCCACTGCGGCTTTGACCAAATTCCCATTTCACATCATCATTTTTAAAATGAGACAAATATCAGCCCTGAACCTGGAATGAGAATGGCTGATGCCCCACAAGACCTGCAAAACGTTTAAAACATTGACTACTTTGTAACATACACAAATAATGTATAATATATTACAAGAATATTGACCTGAATCTGTAGATTTCGCTTGTTGAATTAGCAAATAAGACGTAGTGGTCTCGCCTTTCTCCGTCACAACGCTAACTCCTCCACGGGGTGAACTGTAACTTATTATCTGAAAATAAAGAAAAAGACATAGAATTACATCATTTGTCCACTGCGGCTTTGACCAAATTCCCATTTCACATCATCATTTTTAAAATGAGACAAATATCAGCCCTGAACCTGGAATGAGAATGGCTGATGCCCCACAATTTACTGTTTTCTTATATTTCATCTATCTCATCAATAAATTCATGTCAGTCGGTTACAAGTAGAGCGAAAAAAGCGTGTCTGATTTCCTGATAAAGTTTGCACCACAGCTAACCAGCTGCATCCTTTCTCCTAGAAATGTTTGATATTTTTATTTTTCATTCTTTTTCAATGGGGTCATAACTCTTGCTTTCTCCTACTGACCAACCAACCAGAAGTCACTGATCAATGGGTGTTGTATCGGATCTCTGGCTCCCTCACTCTCTCGTGATACTGGCCTGGACTGTGGTCACGGCTGTTTGCTCTTTGATCCTTGGTTAGTAGGTGTGATGTGCCAGGAACCAGCTGACTTGGGATATGTTGGCTTTCTTTTTTCATTCCTTAAAAATAATGGACGAGTCGGTCTAGGGTTTATGTCAACTGGTCACGTTCAACGGTTCAAGGATTCAACGCTTGTTCTCTTTCAGGTCTCTTTCAAGTGGGACAAACTGGGTCCTTTACCATGGTTTAGTTTACTTGACTTCAGAAAAAAAGTAGACTTATATAATTTGTACAATCAGCATTTTACTATTATATGTGATTTTTAGTGAAAGTGTTTCATAGTTTGGGCGTACCAAACGAATATATAATTGAGGCCACTTAATTTTTATAAATGGTATATGATTATTAGAGAGAAGTCTCCTTACGCAATGTTTTTGCTATTATAATATTATATCATTTTAAAACAAAATACAAGCACAGCTCAACCACCTAACGCATTGTCAGGGAACAGGGTTTCAACAAAACAAAATAAAACTCATAGGGTCTTGAAATGAAAGTTTTTGTTTACGTCTAAGCCGCCTATTAGCTATTGGCATTAATATATAAATTTTTGCCATTCCAATCCACCTCAACATTCAGTACATGTTTTGTTTTTGTTCCAATTTACTATTTTGATTTTGCAAGTTATTATGTGTACTCAAATAATGTCACTTTCTTTAGTCGGTTATAGTTTTAGTCATATTTCTTCACGGCATGCAACTTTATTGTAGCCTGAGTCCAGTATCATTAAACTCAATCAGACTCACGCAACCCAAAAGTTTAGAACTGCCCTCCAGTCATTAGCAGATAACCCATGGAGAACAATGGATTAGACATGCAACCACATAAAAAGCTCGTTATTACACCCTGTGCAAAATCCACTTCTTCGGTCCACATAAAGTTTGAATATGAGCACAAATCTAATATACTATTTTTTAGCTTCTCGATTTCAAGTTACGCATATTATTCATCTGATTAGGACATCATTAAAAACGTTATTGTCATCTTCGCTACATGTATTTCTTTCAACGGATGCCACATAAAATAAAAGGCATACTTCAAGCCAGGCAGGTGAATCATAACCATAATCATTGATATTATAATTGCCTGCAAGGTTTAGTAATACGACAAAATCATTGTACCACCAAAACTTTTGCTTGCACTTTAAGATAAGTACAAACGATGTATATGGCTACGGTAATAAACAGGCTATAAATAAATTGAGAAGGTCGATTCCACACGTGGAGTGAGTGGCACACTAAGAGATTAATTATGGAATCATAATCACCACTTACTACTTAACTTTGTGGAAATGCCAAGTCAATTCATAGTATTTTCGTTCACTATTTTGTTTCTTATTTCGACCTTATCTTCAGCGACATAAAAATTGGCAAAAGGCAAACCAGTACTTGTAAAATCTACATGCATAACCTTTAACGACACAAACAGAAAGAATATTGTACAAGTTTGATGTAAAAAGTGGGAAATACAACGCGACATCATTGCTGCACAATCATTTTCCTCAAAGTAATTAACCAACGCGTTTGCCTTACTATGCCAAAGCGAAACAATCAACAACTAACAACGTCCATAAAGAAAACGTTAATGCCGAAAAGTTTACAACACCTTCTTTGAGCACCGTGTAGCGTAATTAAGCCAACTTCCGCTCTTGCTTGGTGCTCTCTGTACCTTCAATCTTTCTCCTTTCTTCTTGCATGAGCTGCTTTCTCTTTCCTTTCTTATTTTGAGGTTATTGAGTGAGATTGACTTTCAACCCTAGAATGAGTTTGTGGGTCTGGAATTGACGGTAATAAGGAAAGCAGGAGGTGAGTTAAGCCAAACTCATTTACTTTTGACGTTGACTTTTCTATGAATGACGGGACCGTTTGCTCAAAATTCAAAGTTTACTAATTTTCAACTTCAATTACTGCATATGCATCCTTTCCTTTGGAAGTTGTGCAAAGTTTTAGTGAGATTAACCGAGTTTGAATTAACTCGCCCTACAGATATACATAGTAAAGTGATAATCTTGTGAAATCGTGGGCTTTTAAACGGTAAGGTAAACTTAGAATGGATCATGAAATACAATGATGGGGAATTATTATACAAGTTGTTCCAAAAGTTGGACAAAGTTTCAAATGCGTAGTAAATGGCTCAACTTTTAGGTCGAAACTCGCAAATTGAATTGCACAACAGTGTCAAGTCAACAGAATAAACTCTTTCAATGGCGCATTTAATTTAAGTTGATTATAACTTTGATTCCGTAATAATCCTAGGGACAAAAGTGGCTCGCTCTTGTCCCTAGTGGAGAATAACATCCGTGTAGAAATAGTTTTCCGAAAAACTCGAGCTTGTGCAGAAAAAGAATTGGCCATTAAATAGCTCCAATTAGTTTTTTTCAGCTGACTGACCTTTTCATGTAATTTTAAATATTACTAACGCCCTATGGCTAAGTAGGGTAATCATTCTATTTAACCCCATTTTTATTCATTGCTCGCCCATTTGTCGGCTATAAGTTGCAAAACGATACAAACGAAATAAAATAACTCCCATCTTATTAAGATTCGAAAAGATAACAAAATAGAGTAGCAATGCTAAATTATTATTTCGTGATCTTCCACGCACAAATTATTTGATTCACGCAAAAATGTCATATTTTTTAGGTACATTGATAACTGTGCACCATAAAAGTAGATGAATATTTTTGAGTAAAAAAGGCTGTTTTATTTTTTACATCATTGCAAATTTGGATTTTCTTTTCTAATGAAACGAATAACGTTCGTAAAAGTGAGATTGCAATATAAAGTTACAAAAATATTAGACTCAGAAAGTTGGACCAACTTTAATATTTATTCCGCGACACCTCTTGCGACATAAATTCCGTAATACGTTCTTAATCTTCATTCTTCGACTAAAAGGTGTTACTCCAAGGAATATGTTGTGATTAAAGACATGAGCGCAGCCAGGTACATAGGTATATCTGATTATAAGTTGGCGTTAGCTGTTCAATAGGAGGCATAATGAATAGGAGCACTAAATAAGACTAATTACACAAACAGCCTGTGGCTGGGCTGAGCTTGGTTAGGCTAATTTACAGTGGCAAACAAACTCTGTTTATTATTATTGTATATCACAGACAAAGGAAAGGAGACGGTAGCAAACTATACCTAGGCCGTAGACTATAACTATGATTAATACCAGAAATTAAGAACACACCATAACTTTCTCCTGTATTTGCCCACACCAAACCAACATCAGCATCCAAAACCCTCTTATATTGTTCCCTTTCTTTTTTTCATGGTTTTGTTCCCAACTGGATCCTTGATTGCCGAATTAATTATAAAAATACAGGCCTGCTTTCTCCGGGGAAATCTTGGGCAAATATCGTTGTTGGTGGTTGGTAAGTAGGTTTGGTTGGGCAACATTGATAGTAGAGCCGCAGGGAAAAATACGTCTAAACGAATATGGACAGTATCACGAAGTGTAGTGCCATGTTATAGATACAACTTTCTCTAGTTTTTTTTCTTTGTGGTGCACCTTCCATGAAATAATAAACAACCAAGTCATTTGACCAACTTTCTCACTTTTGTAATCGTTTGCTATCTGTCCCTGTCATTCTATTTTGTGTTCTGTTGGACATTGTTTTCTCTCTAATAAAGACTGAGACTTCGGGGAAAGCAACTCTTCTGAAAAGAAAGTCAAGCTAAATGAACTAATTTTTGGGATTGGTTGTTTTTTGTTGCGTCATCGCCAGTCTCTGCCTTCGTCTTTATATCCTTCCTTCACAATCACTATCTCATCATTATCTGGTTATGCAACACCAGACAACCAAAGAATGCAGGATGAGGTAATGGAGGTTGAGCAACTTGAGCTTTTTAAAATACTCCAGTTGAGCCAGCCTATTCTCACAAAACAACCCAATTTTGACCTGGATATCTGTGGCTAAAGCAGTACCACGGTCATGCCATTAGTAGAAGTGAAATTCGTCAAGTGGAGAAGAGTGGACATAATTTGCAGGTTTTTTTTACAAAACCACTCAACTCAAGAACGCAACTCAACCAAGCTAGACATTGCTCACATTTTTCTATTTTTTTGCAGAAGAGAAAATGAACACAAGAAAGAAAATGGAGAAACTAAAGTAAATAGAGTTGGATGGATGGAAGCAAATGAGAGAAATGTTGGTCGGTGAGTTGGGTCCTTGTTGGCAACGTGAAAACTCAGTTTGACCGAGGCCAAAAGATAAAATGTGGAGTGGACTGTGGGTGGGTGGGTGTAAAATAGAGTGGAGTGGACGGGTATAAAGTTTACACAGTAACTTGAGTTGTGTCGTATCGTAAAGCAAATCATGAGAATAAAAGACTTTCGTAATAACAGCTAGACTGAAAAGTGAGTCCAAC
>JAAXNX010000357.1:0-32100 GCA_036491905.1 Folsomia manolachei
TCCAGAGGTTCCAATAACCACCGATCGGGAATTGCAATCTGTTCAAAAGAAGGTCGCTTCTGCCTACGCCAGTGAATTGCCTAGCTGTCCGCCTGCATATTTAAACTGTGCCCCATCCTTAGGTGCTATACCAAACCGCAAAGGAAAAAGTAAAAAAAATGTGAAGAATTTACACACTTATGAAATTGTTGGGAGACGGATAGACGCCAATGGTAATGTTTTCTACCAAGCGGAATGGAAAGATGGGTATGGGAACGACAGCGATGGTGGTGAAGACGAACTATTGCTGGATTGGGAAGATTTGGATGATCTCGACGCAAGTACTGAACCTGAGGATCGTTTACCAGAGGTCATTTTAAATGGACATGTAAGCGTCCCATCTTCTGATGAGGACGTTATCAAACGCTCTGAAGTTTCAAATGTTCGTGACCGAGATGAAAAATTACAAGAGAAGCCAAAAATTGAATTAATTTCAATTTCACCTACCCCAGTCCCACGTCTTCATTCGGCAAAGAATCTAAGAGGAAATGAAGCCGATAAAATTGTGATTGATCTAACATGCGATGACTAAGTTTTCAATTTCAAGAAATATTTCGTCAATTCCTAATTTATATTTATTTATTGTTTACCTGCCTCTATACAAAATACCAAAATTTGATGTTTGCTGACTACAAGCATCAATTTTAGCAAACTAATTTTGTAGTTCGTTCACTGCCCGGCAAATAGTTTACGTGATCATAAGTAAACGATTAATTTATTGTTCACTGTTGGGGTTTACAGGAATCGATAACCAATCCAACACTGCCTTCTTATGATAGCTTTTTAATGTTATTTAAAATACCCAACCCTGTCAAATATCTATTTTAAAGGTATGCATATAAATAATGGCTATGGTCAATTGCAAGTGATACACAAAGAAAGTTGTATTTTCAGTATACAAATAGCTTCTAATTGTAAACCAGGAATATTTTACAAACCAAATAATTAAGCTCCATTTCATATTTTAGATGCAATTACCTGAGAATAGTGTCTCAGTACAATCATTATGTATCCGAGCGATTTTATTAAATAGTCGTTTTATCTTCTACAAAATGTTTGAAGTTTAATTTAGGTTCCTGCGGATATGGTTAACTGTGATTAGCTAATTTTGGTTTATACACCTTTGGTTTTGTAAGTTACCCGATATTTATTCTGACCCGTTCATTGTTGATTGAGTTAAAAGGATATAATGTTCGAAGTTTTCGCATGCAGTGACCAGTCTTTAAAAGTAGAATATATAATAAGCTTTATGTTAAGAAAGCACATAACAAGTGTTTTAATTTAATCATTATCCACGCGCCTTTAATGTTCATTAAGTTTAATTCCATTAAGTGTTCCGTTTACAAATATACCTGTCTGTAAACTGAAACAAAAACAGAGAATAAAATTGTAATAATGATTCTGCACCTTCATGATAAAGCTTCAAAAGACGTTCATGCTCATTTTTTGTCATTAATTGACAAGTTTTTGTTTTACGTCACTATTATCGGGGACATTGCATTGTAACCTTTCACTTTATTGGAATTATGGCAAAAAATCGGTTTGCATACACACACATCGGAAGGAGAAAGTTCAGGAATTCCGACGAAATTGCGTGCCCTGAATCTGAATCAGGCTGCCCGGTTTCCCAACACGGGGTGAAAGCTCTCTTAATCTCTGTTCCCGATTTTCCCGTCGATGCCCGAACGGGTTCTGCTTCTGTTAAAGGATAAAACGGAGAAAGTCGAGCGCATCAGACAAAAAAAATTAATGACCTCAAACAACATACGTAGTTACGTTACGCAGACATTCATTTTGTGAATTTCGTTTACAGTTTTAAATCTTATTCGGAACAGAAAAATGGAGGAATTTGGTGTAACTTGAGTAGTTATTAACTGGTTTAATTGCAATGGGTTGATCCTCTGAATTTGCTTTACCACATCATTTGTTTGAGTATGTACATAAAGTCCATTAGTGCTGTTGAGTCATTCACATACGTATAATACTTGTCACTCATAGATCAAACAGGTTCACTATTTTATTGTATGGTGTTTAATACTGATATATGTACAGGTATTAATCTCAATATATGTGGCAATTCCTATAATCAGCAGAGAGTCAGATCAGTATGAAATCACAATTTGTTCAGTACATACAAAAACTCGGATTTTACAATAGCTAAGAAGTGATTAATATTTCAAAAGTATCCACATATTTGTAAAATACTATTTTTTAAAATTTTGGTCCGTGATTTTCAAAATGTTAAATCCTAAAGAAAGAAATGACAACGCCAACTATGGTACCCTTTGCTCTGCAAATGGGAATCTGATTGAAAATGAGAGTACCACTACTTGTCCGTCTCAAACCTTATTTGAACCGCAAGGTGACTACGAAGTAACAACTTTAATTGCAACCGACACCGAAGCCCTTAGCCATCAAATTGCTGGACATTCGAGAACAGGTAAGAAAATCGCAGAAAATCATATTTTGCAATGTCCTGTTAAAAACAAAATAACACTTTACAGGTGTCCTCAAACACAAGCTCGGCCACGTTTTGAAACCTTTGCAAAAAGAACCTTTGGGAAGTCGGGAAGTTGCATTTTACAGAAAAGTGTTCGGATCAAGAATTGGATTTGAGCAGAATGACAATGCCACCCCACCTGTTGACCAGGATGGCGATGGCGACAAATCATCTTCACTAACTTCTCAGCATCAACTCCTGCAAAAGTACCTGCCCAAATTTTATGGCGTCGTAAAAATCCTGTCCACCGATCCAGACTCGCCTGAACCTGGAACTCTTACCTGGAAACATTACATCGCCCTACAGGATTTAGTCGATGGATTCGCCAAACCTTGTGTGATTGATGTAAAGATCGGAGCAAAGACTTGGGATCCCTCAGCCCCACCGAAGAAAGTTGCCCATGAAAAATCAAAATATTTAGGGACAAAAGAACCTCTCGGACTAAGTCTAACGGGGATGCAGTATTATGATTTGGGTGCTCAAAAAACTCAAAAAATGGCAAAAGAACTTGGAAAAACTCTTGTGGTCTCGACATTTATTGAAACCATTTTCGAATTTTTTAATGGAGCGTGTAATCCCATAATTCCAAGCTATATTGCGAAAAAACTTTTACCAAGACTGAAGGAAATACAAGAATATTTCCAGGTACAAAGGGAATTTTGCTACTATTCCAGTTCACTTTTGATTGGATATGATGCAGAAAGGTTTGAAGGGCAGTGTTCGCAAAAAAATTATAATTGGCAAGGACTTAATGATGACCCTAGTGAGAGTGAGGATGTTAATAATTGGCTCCGAGTTTGCATGATTGATTTTGCCCATGTATTTCCAATTGAGGGAGATAATCCAGGACCTGACTCGAATTATCAATTCGGCCTTAATAACTTGATCAAAATTTGTAACAGCTATTTGTAAATTTTTACTGTAATCAGTCATCGTCCTCCAACTCGGAACAATAACTAATACTGATGTAAAAAGAGAACTATATACTTGTTACATATTTGTAAAGCTCAAATTTAAAGAACCTGATCACAAGTCACAGAGTATTATATGGGATGAAGTTGTATAAAAGTTAGCGTATTGTTGTAATTCCTACGAGTTTGTAAGTATTCTTAAGAAAAAGGAAAAGGATTTTGTGAAAAATTTAAATATTTTAATTTTATTATTTATGAATTTGAAAGCTAGATGTTAAAGTGAAAATGATTTTTCAAGTATATTTTTATTTTTGTCTGCCATATTTATTAATCTTTCGTTATGTTATGCAATAAAATATTTATATTGAATAGCTATATTAAAATGTATGTAATTATTTATTTTGCCTCACATTTGAGGCACTTCGCTTTTCATTTTTACATATTTTTGCATTTCGACTAATCCAGTCTCATTAAATTTACGATTGCATTATTTTTACATACATATCTGCATAAGTGTTTGCAAATATTTTTAGTATTCCAAAACATTTATCTGCAGTAGAGCTAGCAGGTAATGGACATTAATAAACCAAGTTTTCTCCCATCATAGTTTTTTAGTTATGGCATTTTCCTGACGTCTGGATTATGGGATCCTCCACTGAATTGAATACCTTGAACCCTTTTAGTTGGAGGTTATGTAACACAGAAATCAGTGTAAAGCGTAAAACCACTTGATGAGCATTGACAGGGTGGTAATGGTATAAAGAATCGTATATTCCAAATGCATACACATCATGAGATGAGAAGTCTGGCAAATACTATCCAGCCGTGTTACGTACATCTGTACAAGATCGAGTATGAATTCCATTGTATTAGCTTTATAGCCAATTGAGTCCCATTAATAATATTCTCCTCTGCTTTAGTAGGAGAAATTGATGAATCCATCCATTCTCCACTACTTGTAATAAAAGTGTAGTCTTTTATATATTACAGTATTACACACATTTGGAGATTGGTACCTGATAAAAACCGGTGATGAAAAGATAGCAATACATCTTAACGTACTTAAAAATTAATGCTGTCACGTTCGCACTTTTAATCGGCCAGGCGTGGTAAAATACTTAGCCATAGCATAACCAAAACTGCACGAGTTAAGTAAACTAGTGTCTAGTAAAATCGGTAAAACCTTTACTAACGAAATTGCTCAAAATATTTGCAAAATCTTGCCGACATGGGTTCCAAGGGGGGATGTAACCCTTTCACTCATTTAGAGAAATCGCTAGAAGTGGGAGGAGTGTCGTATAAATATTATGATCTGCGTCACTTGGGAAGCCAATACGGTATGTTGGAAATACAAAACTTTCTCCCATTCAGCAATTAATGGCAATAAATGTGATTGTGTTGCAATAATTTCAATTCTCAGCCCGACTTCCTTACTCCATTCGTGTCCTTTTGGAATCTGCAATCAGGAATTGTGACGAGGTTCAAGTTTTAAAGACGGATGTGGAGAAAATCTTGGCGTGGGAATTGAATCAAAATGATCCTGCCGGTGTCGAAGTCCAATTTAGACCTGCACGAGTTATTCTTCAGGTAATTGGACTTTCTCTTTTGGGAAATAACTAAAATTGAAATATTTTATAATGTGAAATTACTAATTTGCCAGGATTTTACTGGAGTCCCTGCCGTTGTGGATTTGGCTGCGATGAGAGATGCCGTTCGAGACATGGGGAAACCTTATGAATTGGTGCAACCAATTTGTCCTACGGATCTTGTAATTGATCACTCGGTTCAAGTGGATTTCTCTGGATCGTAAGGAAACTAATTTAAACAAAATCATTGAGATTTGTGACAAAAGTGATAAGCAATGCATGGCTAATTTCCAGATCATCAGCTCTTGAGAAAAATCAAGCCCTTGAATTTGAGAGGAACAAGGAACGGTTCATGTTTCTGAAGGCAAGTCGCAAAATTATAATGTCACGCCATAAACCTATTGCAAACTCTTGACAATTTCTCGTAATATTTTTGCAGTGGGGTGCCAAAGCCTTTAAAAATATGCTCATAGTCCCCCCAGGATGTGGCATAGTTCATCAAGTGAATTTGGAATATTTGGCAAGAGTAGTGTTCAGTGATGAAGGGACTTTCTACCCGGATTCGGTCGTGGGGACGGATTCTCACACCACCATGATAAATGGGCTGGGGGTCCTTGGTTGGGGGGTTGGAGGTATTAATTGATTTAGTTACTCACAAACCGAGGCTTAAACTAGTTTACTAACTAATTGCTTACTAAATTTAGGAATTGAAGCGGAAGCTGTCATGATGGGATTACCAATTTCAATGGTTCTCCCTCAAGTTGTTGGATATCGTCTCATTGGAGAGATGAATCAATTCGTTACTTCTACCGATGTGGTGTTGACCATTACTAAAGTAAGTTATTTGAATAATGGAATGCATGTCAAAGATTGGCTAAAATTTGAATGTATTTAACTCAACATTCTACTAGTTTTGTTATATCATCATTCCTAGCCTAACAGAAAATATGCCATAAAAGGTCTAATTTTCCAGTGATATAAGATGTATATCCGTTGCAAGACCAGTTTACATATTACAACGGTTCCTTCTAAATTTACATGCACAAAATTTGATTATTTTATTCAAGTGCCAAGTGCCACAGATATGAAAATGAGCCCAGAACTAACAGTTTACTCATTGTTACGAAACTTGGGTGACCCAAGTTGGGTCAAGTAAAATTCCATTATCTTATAACACTGTAAATATGCCCAGTAAACCAACAATGACTAGACTGTACATATCCTGTTCCCATTCCAAATTAAAAATAGAAAAACAACCTTTTTTGTGGGGTCATGTCTTGTTTGTTTAAAATCTGTCGCCGTTATGTTAAAATCAGGGATGGAAATAATTCTACATTAAAATGAGATACTAACTGTGGTTGCACATCTTTTTCTTCCAACAGCACCTCCGTCAAGTGGGAGTGGTTGGAAAATTTGTGGAATTTTTTGGCAGTGGAGTAAGCAAATTATCTATCGCCGATCGAGCCACGATAAGCAACATGTAAATGCAATGTTTTCTAGTAAATTCGCAATGTTTTCTACATAATAATATTTTGAAAAAGTCGTTATCTTATTCTTTGCGTTTGATATTTTATGCAGGTGTCCCGAGTATGGTAAGTATAAAAATGCAAAACTGAGATTTCTAGTATTTTGTCCTAACTGTAATTTTAAATAGGTGCTACCTGTGCCTTTTTCCCCGTGGATAAGATGACAATTCAATACCTTCAACAGACAAGTACTACTTTTACGAATCAAACTCTCAAACTAAATGAAAAGTTGTGGCTAACAAAACAATGGTATTTTTTAGATCGTGGCGAAAAAATTGTTGGAAATGTTCAAGCATATCTCAAGGCCGTGGGTATGTTTAGAAACTACAATGATGCAGCGGAAGACCCAGTATTTTCAGAGGTAGAAAAGAAAATTCAAGCAAAAAAGCAGCAAAATTGCTCATCATTTCATTCATTATTCATCGCATATTTGTCATCATTTTTTAGGTCGTGGAGCTGGATTTGAACACGGTCGTCTCAAGCATGTCCGGACCAAAGAGACCTCACGATCGGGTAGCTGTAACAGAAATGAAGTCAGATTTCCAACAATGTCTTACCAATAAGGTGAGGAGTGACTTACCAATGATTGAATGATGATGTGATGAATGAAGAAGTCCAAGTGGCGAATAGCGACGATTTCAAAACCAAGAATGAGTCGAGTGTTAGATCTAGTCAAAATTTAGTGACATTTGCACTAGATCTACACTGACTCACCCTCAATCTCAAAGTACCACCCATCTCCTTGTCCTCCTTTCCCGTCCAGTCCAAAATTGAATCGTTGCTTATTGTCCTCTTGTCGAGGATTCTGTTGGCTGTGATAGCGATAAAAAACCAGCGACGCACAGCCAACATTTCCGCGACAAAAGGATGGATGCCTGGAACTTATCTTTTGGGTGAGGTGGCGGCTGCAGCATGGTCGACTCCTCCCACGACGGTGTAGCGATTCTTAAATTGACCTTGCTTTGCTAACCTAGCTTTATGAGTTTTTACACTTATCATAGAGCTAAATAACCAAAGTAGGGTCAACCAAGTGGGTGTGGTTATCCTCCTCCAGTCCTCTGTCCCTCCTTGGTGTAAATCTCGACCAAATTCAATGGATGAAATCACCCGGTGATTGCCTTATAGAAAACACAATCGTACCAGATGGCTTCACCCGAGAAGTGAGGCGAATTAAGTCAACTATCCTCTCAAAAAGTAAAAAGTTTCAAAAAACTGAAACGGAAACTTTGAAATTTTGACAAACAAAAAATTGAAAAACTGAGCAAGTTAACTACTTGGAAGCTAGAGAAAGAATGAAATGATGGACGCGGTGCTCTGAGACTTATCAGGGTGGGTCGGACGATGAAGCGTTTGCTTTCCTCGGTCCCACTGTCCAGCCGTCTGGCGCCTTTTTAGCCAAGGGAGGAAAGGTTGGATAATCCTCGCTAGCTTAAAGTAGTTGGTGTCTGAGAAGAGTCCATTTAGTCACACCACCAACCGAGACACAATTTTTGCCTCGTACAAAAATTGACCCAACGACAATTTGTGGGATTATGGAATGCAAGTCGCATTATGCGACGTAAATATGCAAATCAAAGGGATGGTTGATTTCATTCTAATTTTTAAAGGAAAAAATGATGGGTCGATGTCAGTTATGAATATGGGTAGGACTTAATGAGCCCTTGAGTGGAAAGGTACCCTTGTGGATTGGGTTGTTTTTTGGGTAAGAAGTTCTAAAATAGAAATTTAAGACGGATAATAAAAAAATCCATTCTTTTTGTTCATGTGCTACGCACTTGTCTGATGAGAATTGACCGTTGGAGAATTTTGGGTATTTTATCAGTCGGAGGCTAAAAAAGTTAATCCAAGTTTAATGGCATGAAAAAAAGACAGTTTTCTTTAAAACCTTCAAAGTACCTTGACCGACGAATAATTATCCCTCCAAAAATGTTAAATGGAATCTGTTCTAAATTTTTACTGTCCAGTCAAACACCAGAAATAGGAACATTTAAAAGTCAAAATTTCTCGGAATACTATTTGAGGAAGACTCGAATTCCGGTGTGCAAGTCTTGCAAAGTGAGTCGTTTGCATATTCATTCGGAGACAATTTTTTGCAGATTTTGTCCCGTTATGCAAATCTGACAAGTGAATGTTTTGTTTGATTTTTGAATGATAAAATTGGCTTTGCTGGACATAATTCCTGTATGTTGCCTAAAATATTGTCCTCTGCTATGCAAAACAACTAAATGTTAAATTGTCATGCTGGTTTCTGAAGAAAAACAATGCGAAATTGACATCTTATGCTTATTATTCCTTACTTTTTGCAGATTGGATTCAAGGGATATGCAATTCCTTCTGATAAACTATCAACCGTTGTGCCATTTGTGTATGAAAATCAAGAATACACAATTACACATGGTTCTGTGCTTATCGCTGCAATTACTTCTTGCACAAATACTTCAAATCCTTCTGTAATGCTGGGGGCAGGTATTGAAATATTATGATGCCATAATAATTATGAAATGACTGACAAATCAACCTAAAATATGAATGTTCAATTTTTTATTGTAAAGGAATTTTGGCCAAGAAAGCAGTTGCTGCAGGTCTTACAGTTGCTCCTTACGTGAAGACGAGCTTATCTCCGGGAAGTGGGGTGGTGACATATTACCTCCGAGAGTCCGGGGTCATCCCATTCCTTCAGAAATTGGGATTTGACATTGTTGGCTATGGATGGTATGATAAATTCCGAGTTTGCATGCTCCGATCATTTCAAGAAAATCTTGATCTTGAATTTCTTGCCATATTTTTTAGCATGACTTGCATCGGAAACAGTGGACCGCTCCCAGATTCTGTAGGGGAAGCTTTGGAAAAGGTATTTTTTAAAAATATTAATGCCGCAGATGCTGCGAATAATCGTTTAACCAAGTTTAATTCATAATGACCACAGGGTGACCTTGTTTGTGCTGGGGTATTATCTGGAAACCGTAATTTTGAAGGAAGGATCCATGCTCAATTGAGAGCTAATTATTTAGCATCTCCACTCTTGGTCATTGCCTACGCTATCGCAGGGACGGTCAATATTGACTTTGAAACTCAGCCAATTGGTTAGAATTTCAAGTTATCTTTAGTTGATTGATTTTGCACAATTTTTATAATTCCTTATAAATGCCTTCAGGGAATGGAACCAATGGTCCCGTGTTCCTCCGCGATATCTGGCCGTTGAGGGATGAGATTCAACAAGTTGAGCAAAAGTATGTTATTCCCAAAATGTTTCAAGACGTTTATTCCAATCTGTCAAACGGAAACAATCGATGGAATGATTTGAAGGCTCCCGAAGGACTTTTATATCCTTGGGATGGAGACTCAACGTATATTAAAAATCCACCGTTTTTTAACGGGATGACCAACGTAAGATAAGCAACGCTTTGTAATTTAATTTATTTTAAAATTCCAAATTTAATGGACATTCATTACAGGAACTTACACCCATTGCCCCCATTAAAGACGCGTACGTGCTCCTAAATCTTGGAGACTCGGTCACGACAGACCACATTTCTCCGGCAGGGAGCATTTCTCGTATAAGTCCTGCAGCAAGATATTTGTCGGAACGAGGGTATTTTTTTTAACTAGATATTTAAAATATTACAACCAGATGAAACTGTAGGAAGATTGCTAATCTTTTGCTTATTTTTTCAGATTGACTCCAAAAGAGTTTAACTCTTACGGATCACGCCGAGGAAACGATGCTGTGATGGCACGAGGCACTTTTGCCAATATCCGGTTGGTGAATAAGCTTGTATCCAAATCTGGTCCGAGGACATTGCACTTCCCGGATGGTGAAGAGGTGAGGTTTGACATAATAGATGTTGACATATAAAGGTTTATTAAGTCCCATTTTAATCCTTTCAAAATTTAGATGGACATTTTTGATGCCGCTGAAAGATACCAGGCTGAAGGAAAGTCGGTTGTCATTCTTGCTGGCAAAGAATATGGATCCGGTTCATCCAGGGACTGGGCTGCCAAAGGGCCTTATTTATTGGTAAAACATAAATACATAATCTGCGGACCCTGCAAATTTTTAACGAGGTTCTTTGTTTCAGGGAGTGAAAGCAATAATTGCAGAATCTTATGAAAGAATTCATCGATCAAATCTGGTGGGGATGGGTATCCTCCCCTTGCAGGTATTTATTAACAAGTTCGATTTATATCTCCATCTAACAACTTGTGGGTATTGCAGTATTTAGAGGGACAGAATGCCGAGAGTTTAGGTCTCACTGGAAAAGAGACATTTAACATTCCAGTTTCCAACAATATTCATGCAAAGCAAAATTTTGAAGTTACAGTAAGCATTTACACAAAGACAAATTTTACTCTGCATTTTTATCAGTAAACGACACGATCATTTCCTTTTTCAGACTTCTACTGGAAAATCTTTTGCCACAATTGCAAGAATTGACACGGAAGTGGAGGTTGCGTATTATAAGAACGGTGGAATTCTTCCATACATGGTGCGACGAATTGTGGCTGCAAACTAAACCAAAGATTTTTAACACAATCGTGGGGATGCTAAATAAAACCAAATATTATTTTAATGAGGATGTAGATGACTTCAAATTATGTCACAAGTTTAACACGCTTTAAATATCAAATACAGATACAAACAGTAATCTGAATTTTGATTGTAAAATATTACATGTTATCTGCTGAATAATATAATATGCAAGTTATCGAATATTTATTTTACAACCAAGATGCGCACTACAAGACGATTGCAACTGTCATATTCATAATTTTGTCATGTAACAGATAAACGATTCTCATACATATGCAATTTTCATAAATTGAGCATAACATGATTTTCTTCTGTAAAATGTGTTCCCCAACACAACTTGTGCAATAGTTCATCTAATAAAGGATGTTATGCTCATAGAAATTAATTACTAATCCACTTCTAGATATATTTGACCCAGGGAATAACCCAAAATGTTTTAATCATTCCTTCGCTCATTCACTAATTTAAAAAACACGATCATACAACAAAAAATTATTTATTACAGCCGAAATTTCAAAACAGTCAGTTGAAATGAAAATTAAAGGGCGCTCATTCACGCATACTTAATTCAGATTTTAAATATTTAATTAATTTCTGTGCTTTTGATCGGAATAGTCTAAGCTGTTATAATTTTTTAAATAAATCAATTCACTTATAAAACGTTACGCCTTCCCCCTCGAAAGACGAGTGGCTCCAATAGAGTAATCATTTATAAAATTGGATTTTCATCCTATCATTAAAAACCACCGATCATCTACAGAATTGGCAAACTTGTTTGTGACACCTTTACATAAAATGCAGTTGGAAGGATTCATGTTTAAATTCATGCCAGTATCCGAGATTGGCTTTAATTGTTTCAAAAACTTTGTTCTCTTTTTGCTTCTTGGGATATCACTAAAAAATATGCACCTCTTCAAAATGCATTATAACATCGCTACTCTATTTTATTTTGCATTTTATTTCTCTCGCATTACGGTGTGATGGACAGCTAAACTAAATTAAGCTTTCAACACATCCTCATCCTTGACCATTGTCTAATTTTCCGACCGAGTCTTGGAGAATCGGACCCCTGCCGCTTATTACAGGCCTGAGTTTTGTAATGCAATAATTCATCAGAAATTCTGCTCATGACTACAATTTACATTGTTGGCTAAACAGAAACATTAAATTTTCAGTAGAGAAATTCTAATATTGCAGGAATTTTGGGATGGCGATAAACAATTTGCATTTAGTGTCTTGTTTCGCAGTATTGCAGAACAAGTAAACTAGCAAATATTCAGATTTAGTTTTAACAGCAAGTTTTGCATCGTAAACTGTCAATGTAAAACTTTTCATGGCTGTGTTGTCCGCCATTTAGCGTAATCCTTGTAAAAGCTATTTAACATTTTTTTTCAAAATCTTTGCGTGTCAAACCTCAATAACTTTGAATTTGTCTGCCGACCAGTAGTTTGTCATAAGTGGTTTTATGAAATAGAACAGTAAAGTAAACTGCAACCGGACCCAGTCTAGAAGCTGTGGTACTTATCTGTGGAAATGCTTTGGGCGTTTGTACAAAATTACACAGAATTAGTTGTTCATCGATATCAAAATTATTACTGAATCTTATTCTAGTAAAAGTACCATGCAAGTTGATACTGCATAAGAAACCTAGTTGACAGGTTGGTACAATTGAATGATGGATGTAATGAAATGCGTACAACAAGTCTGCAATCTGACCAGATTGTCAATTCAAGATAAAGTAATAAATCAATTATATAAAAAATCATTAAAAAACTCAAAGATACTACGATTGTAGAAGATGGCATGTCTAATTCGAGCCTGAAATTCATGACAAATGCTCACAGTACATCTACTAAATATTTTATCATCGGTATCGCTCAATTCCACTAAAAATATTTAAAATAAGAAACAACCTTTTTTAAATCCGTTTGCATTTTTACCACATCCAAGTCCACTGGCAAACAAACTCGTTATTATCTGACCACTGTATTAAGCCGCATTTCTGTCATAAACATAACAATATCTCACACATGCATACCAGAAGAACTGGGTAGCAGGTACAATACTATCCAAGAGTCAAAGTCAACCCTTCAAAAATATAATTAACACAGCAATATCTGACTGAACTGAGCATCATCATAAAATAAACTCATCCATAGATTCTCATTAAATTATCATTTTTCATTTACTTGCCCATTGTTTTTTAACTCCTGCCTTTTTTCCTCTCCTACATGTCAGCTCAGACAACGGGAAGAAATAAGAAATAAAGAACACAATACAACCCTTCAATGCAGCTGTTAAATGAATTTTCTCAAACAATACAAGTCACAATTCCGTCAAAAGTATAATGAAATGCCACCGACCGAACTAACTTACCCTAACTGACGGTTTAGTTAGAGTTGGTTACTGATGGCGTGGCTTCTTCACACTTCATTATTTTTTGGTGTGTCTTCATCCAACAATTCAAAAAAGTTAATGTGAATGCAAATTCGAAACCAAGTGCCAACCAAAACCAGCCCACGCATCAAACAAAAACTCACTCATCTTCATTTTCATTCAGTATTCAAACTCATCTTTTTTACGCAAGTATCAAAGTTAGTTTGATAAAGTTTTCTGTTATATAATCCGATCTGAGATTGAAATACGATGCATTTGTCATGGGCCAATTAATCTTTCATTTCATTCAGCGTCTCACTTTTTTGGGATTTGTTGCATTCGATTTTTTTCTTAATTGGTGTCAGACTTTTCTATAAATATCAAAATAACAACATTTAATTTTGAAAGTCAATAGCGAAACTAAGTCATTTGGACGAATTGCAACCGCAAAAGTGCCAAAGAGTAAAATTTTCAGGCGGATTTCACTTTTTTTTTAATAAAAATATGTCCACTTTATGAAAAAAATATAATGTCCTTTTAGCGACTTGGAAATTTATTTTGAGGCAAATCTCAAGTACTGCAGATAGCCGAGTAACAATAAGGACGGCAACACTCCTGATAATGGTCATGAATCAAGGAAACTAACAATAAGAAACGGACTGTAAAATTGATTTATTAAGGACATTAGTTGTTTCTTGAGATGTTAACCTAATCTCGTGTATTTGTAATCTCTTTCTTTCTACTATCTTCTCTTAAGGACTTTCCAACTAAGTAACTTAACCAAGTCCATTTCTGAGGATGCGGCCTTTGTACAACCTTTTTCAGACCTGGAGCTATGCAATAGATTTCAATGACAAATTACTTTTTCTCGGGGATTAGCTTCTCCCTTGTTCAGTCGGCATTATGACGCTGTTAACAATCCATGCAACTGTAACACTAACAAAAACGCCATGTTCTTAAATACCATAAAAAATTGTACCACTTAAATCAGAACTGGTATTATCGGCAACTATAAAGAAAACTTGCAAATACTTGTATTTACATTCCAAATCACCTTACCAGAAATTTATTAATTTGAAACAACATTCCATAAATACCAAAACTATCCCTAAATCCGAATAAAATTAAACTAATCCAAATTCGGGATCATTTCTCATCTCTGTCCTAAATTATTTATTTGAGCTCAACCCATGTATGTAATTAGCAGCCATTTGGCAAAGATGCATGCACTGCAGCATTTTATTGATCGTTTGAATCCATGTAACAAAGATCCAGCCAACAAATCTGAGGATGTGGACGAAGCTGTGTATCCACGAAATGGCATGGTATATTTGAAATGGAACAAAAACATTCATGCAGTTGAGTTATTTGGCAGGATTTCAATAAACTTGGATGTCGGATTGGACTTGCTTTTAGTTGAGATTCTGCTTAATGATAGTGATGATAAGGATGTGATGTAGTTTGGTTGTTGGTTGCAGTCAACAACAGAAAATGAACTCAAATTCTAGATTGAGACCGCATTTGTTTCCTATAACTGCCTAGCCCAAACATTTCTTTGTTGGATGGAGAAAGACAAACTAATGTAATGCAGATGTAAATAAATTAAATGAACTCAGCCTTTCTGAACAGTAAAGTGATGATGTGGCACTAAATTTTGAGATTTAGAATTTACTTGCCCATATCACAGTAATTCGATCGTATTAAATGTTTATCAATTTTGCACAACAAATTACCAAACTGCCAATCTGGTGGAGATGCAGTGTGCATGGAACGACTTTAAATTCAACACCCCCAGCCACAAAGTGGCAGTAGCAGAAAAGCAATAAAGTTTGATAAGTTTGATAAAAATCTCAACTCGATATGAAAATGAAGACAGACAAGGACTTGGGAGTTGCAATCACTTCCAATTTATTAAAACAAAGATTGCTTTCTGATTATTCAACATAATAAAATCGAACCACATCGTAAAACTTTTACAGTCAAATGCTTTTCGTTTTTATTAAGTCATAGGCATAATTAGGTACATAGGATTAAAATTTAAGCATGAGAGGAAAATTGTAGGATTGAATGAAATCATCCTGTAACTTGCCCTGCATTTTTGTACGCAATATGTTTTCACCCACTTGTGCAGAAATATATAAGACTTGAGAACAATTGACACTGGTTTTGGCACCTTGTCTCTGTTTTCATTCCACGAGTCAGTGAATTTCAACACTTTGAATTTTTCGACGGTGATATCGTAACTCAGTCTGAATCTCTTAACAGGAATTGCCCGAATTCCCAGACATTTTTTTCAGAGACTGGCACACTGCGGTCCAGTCGGGTGATGGGAAGCAAACAAAAATATACATGTTACAGAAAATCAGAAGTTTTGCAAATTGTGCGGATTTCCAACGAAAACGGTTTGATCCGGGTTGTGTCTTATGTCAGTGGACGATTTCAAGTTAACACCCTTGATCATCATTGAAGTAATAGTAATTTGTATTTTACAGAAAAAACATTTGCTTCAAAACTGCATAATATTATTACAAACTACAGATGAGGTGCAGAGATCGGGAAAGTCATCCAGGGTCGTAAAATTCATAAAATATAAACAGTTTAACATCAAATGAGCCGGTTTATAACTGCATTCATATGGTGTTCTGTAATATTTTGGTAATATGTAAAATGCGGCTTTAATCCAATGCTGCAAGTTGCACCAAACTTTAAAAGTTTTATGCAATGTTAATAAAATGTTAATAAATTAAAGGTTAAATTTTACAATTTTACCCAAACTTTGTTTTTTAGACTGAAATATGACAAATAAAACTGAGTGTAACTCTATATTTTATAGTGAGGGGTGCCAGCTTTCTAAAAAAAAAGTCTTATCTATTTAACCACCCTACATCCCTCGCAATTTTAATCCAAACCTTATACGGGGACGACTTTAAAAAGGTTAAATTTTTAGTAAAGGTAAAACTGGGCGGTATTAAACCATGTTCCAAGAATTCTGGATGGATTCAAACAATAAATCAGCTCACAAAAATGTCCTGAGGAACATGAAAATCTGAAGAAGGCCACACGTATCAGGCGTATGTACCTAATTTGCATTTAATTTTTACTACATTCTATAATTTATTGCTGAAACGAATCCCTAAAGATGGAAGATCGATAAGGTATCACACGGCAGAATGTTGCAATTGCACTAAAACAGCAACCATTGACCAAACTACAACAATTAGGAAGAAAGCAAGGCACGTTCTCTGAAGAGTTCTTTGATTATTACGATATTTCTTGTATCCTCTGGCTGGGTTAAAACTTTGTAAGAAACACAGCAAGGCAGGAGAAGTATCCTCATCAATAAATGAATGAAAATCAGGCTTAACCGCAAACTTTTTTAATCAAATTATGAACGAGTTTTATCTTTACCCAAGCCACATATGAGAAAAAGGTGAATGCGGGTTTGGGCTTGGCTTACAATGAGATTGGAATTTGTTGGATTTAAGACTTAGTAAATAAGTACATGAATCTGCCCCGAAGTGCTGGAAACATCATAAACCACAATAAATCCCAGCCATGAAAAGTATCTATGCTAATTTATTTAGTATTCTTGACAAGCTTTTTTGTAAAGAATCGTGTGCATGCACCTATCCCAACAGGATTTAATAAGGTAATCATGCACATTGTTAATATAATAATTGGGTAAGTGATTTTATAATTTCACTTTTTTTTGTGTAACGAAAATCGATTCACAACTCATGGCATTGTCCAATTTTTGCAGAAAGATTGAATACCTATGCATTTTTTAGCAACTACCGAAATTAGCACAAACCCAAGGATCAAATGCACCACTTAACCGACACGTACATTTCCGACCAGAGCACCTAAAGTGGAATCCATTCATGTGGAGAATAATAGGAAATGTTCGTGCTCCTCGGATTTCCCACCCACACTGAAATTTCCTGATATGGCAGGTAAATGGTTTTATTTGAAGTTTGATAGGATCTGTTCCAATTCCTAAATTTAAGCTGGAAAGTAAAGCTTCGAATTCCAGAGTAATAATTCTGCTTTTAGACGATAAAGGCATTTGGTGAATTGCACTCACTCAAGTCTTTGCAAAGGATGAAGGAATTGCTGACTAAATTCTTCTGGGATTGATTGACTATTGAAGCGGAAGTAGAACATCTTTTTGCAACCGGGTACTTGGTACCCAGGACGAGAAAACTTATGTACCTAACTAGGTTTAGGGAAATTCCCGTCAAAAATTATCTATTGGCTTAGAAAGTCAATTACGAAATAATTCGATATCTTGGTGCGAATATATTTTAGTTTTGTAAAAAATTCGTTGTTTCGACTGCAGACTTTTTCATGTTTCCACAAAATACATGTTTGACATTAGATTTATTATGCTTCATATATACCACTATAAAAGCTGGCATTTTTTCATGAATTGCTCTCAAGAGGATATGCCAATACAGTTGACAATTTGAATATTTACCCCAAATCAATTCATCTGTCATTACATTTTTATTAAAAATTCCAAAACACCTAGACTTCAGATACAAAATAAAAGTTTAAATGTAAATCAACAAGCATTTAAATCAAATCATCACCAAAATTCCTATCTCAATACCACCATTTCCTTAACGCACCATATTTAATCCTTTATTTTGGAATTTGGCATAGGAATTGTTCGCATATAACGGATGAGCGTGAAATAGAAAAAGACACTATGCGTGTCTTTGTTCTATTGTGCTCTGCATAATCACATTCACACTCATTATACTTAATTCAATCGGGTGTAAGTATTTATTTTGAATATCCAACATTTGTTTCTTTTTCTTAGAAAATTTTACGATCGAAACAAAATAAACTTGTACACTGCAGATTCGTTGCTTTAGTTTAGTTAGACCATAGCATTATTTTCACAATATGGAACAACCCGTAAGAGCGAACCTCTGTAGCTACTCCATTCAGCTATCCGTTCATAAGTGCAATCCTTCCATCCGTAGTAGCAAATTCTTCCATCCTCCTGCAAACTCTGGGATTACGAGTAAAGGGAACCCGGTTAAGATTTTCGCAGTTTAGTTGAGCTGTGCGATTCTACCAGCTAAGAACGGGCCAACTGGTCCATGTAAAAGCTCACAATTCTGTTAAAAAAACCTTTTGTGTTGCTTGAAGTTGAAGTGTTAGATGTAAGTTAGTTGATCAAATTCAAAAAATTTTGTTTTTGTGAATTTCACAGTGCGAAATGTAAATCCAAAGTTCATTGCTCCAAATCCATTTCTCTTTTTGGTGAAGTGAAAGTAAAGTGAAAATAAGTGGTGAAAACATGGCAGGCATTCAGTCTCATCTATTCTACTGCCACTGCTTCCCATCCGATCTCATTGACAAAAGCGATTTCTGATGGAGTAAAAAAGATGCTGGTAGATATTTGTGAATTGAAGTTCTGTGTTATTATTGTTGTGCCTCTGACTTACACGGGCTTGAGATTGGATTGATATGAAGAGAAAAGAATCCGAGATGAAGATCTGACTGCAGCTCAAGCTTGATTTGACTTTGTTCAGTT
Source organism: Folsomia manolachei (assembly GCA_036491905.1). NCBI lineage: Eukaryota > Metazoa > Arthropoda > Collembola > Entomobryomorpha > Isotomidae > Folsomia > Folsomia manolachei. The sequence continues at coordinate 19,018 of JAAXNX010000357.1, forward strand.
GAACGATTGCATTGGGATCTGATGGAATAGTGCATTTGGCAAACAAGGAAGAAAACAGATTGAGAACAGAAGCTACTAATAACAAAACAGAAGAGCATAAGATGTGTGTGTTCTGTTTTTTGAAGAGTTGTTCCGCGGATCATTTTTCTTGCTGCAGCAAGTGTTCTTAATCTCTTAAGTTGGGTTCTTAATGTCAATTTTAATTGTGAAAAGTGAGTGAGCGGATTTGAAAGGGATGAGTTACAGTTTCAACCGGAGTTTTTTAGTTTGTATTATTCGGAATAATTAAGATCAAAGTCTGTGTTTTTATATTCCATTACTACAGGTTAGTGTTTTGAATTTTTGTAATGTCTCCACATTATTATGTGTCTTGAATCTCCATTCAATACAATTTATGGTATAATTTAGAAAAGTTGCTTCAATTATGTTAGACTTTTTAACCCCGAAAACTACGTCTCGTTTTGCCTCAGCATAGGTTTGTTCATTTTGTCTTAGCATTCATAGTACTTGTCACTGCAACACACGGACTATTTTGGTACTTTGTTAATTAAGCCCAAGAAGAATTTAATTTGTCCCTTCATTACACTTAAGAAATCGCTAATTCACACTTCATTAGCATTTTAACTTGTTTCACTTAACATGCTAATGCAACATTGCTAAAATGTCATGTTGCTAATACCATTTTGTAACGCCTTAGCCGAATCGAGTTCTCGCAATTGAGAAATCTGTGGAACAATCGCTGTCTCACAATTTTGTTGCATAATTCAATGAGACATCCTTTTTCAGTTTATCTCTGGAACTTCAACGTCCAGTTTCTCATCTTCCACGAAAACAAAATGCTTTTCATTATTGCTTCCATAAACCACTTATTTTCTAGACAATCTCTCCAAAATTTCAAAGCAATTCAGTCCCACCACCCCCAGTAAAGTTTACAACACTCTGGTCCTGACAATTTGAACAATGTTTTACAAAACTGGATGGAAATCCTGAAAGTGAGAAACAATTGGATTAAATTGCCCCCAGCCTGCAAAGTTGAGTTTGTTCAGTAGTGTTCGAGCATCAAATAAAGTTTCAAGTAATGTTCCCTCTCACACGCTTGCCTTACACAAATTCTCAAGAAAATTGTCCTTGTCTTAGCCGACCCAGCAAAATTCAAGTTACGAGAATGAGTTTTTTAAACTCCACGAATTGATGGTTGTGCTGTGCTTGTGAAATGTTGGTAAAGTTTTAGCAGTCAAGCACATTCGTGAAAGGGCAAGAATGAGAAAAAACGTATCGTATATAAAAGAAAGACGTTAAACTGACAAGACATGAAAAAGGAGGTAAATTCTCAATTGAGTCGAGTTTTTTAACTCTTCGCCCCAAGTTGGATGAAATAAAATTCTGAGTGCTTGGTTGTGAGATGTAATGGGATTTGATGTTGTAAAGAAAACGAACATAGTTAGTAGGTACTAACTAACCGTAGTCGGTCAAGTCTTAAAATTCTTAAGAGTCCAAAGACGAAAACATCCGCGGAGGGACTTTGACAACGCCATCGGTGTAAATGATGTGGTTGAAACGTTATTTTGCCGCCATGACGTGTATGGAGGTTTTATTTTGTCTTTCACAAAGAGACCGAGAATAAACCAACGGAAATAGTTACCGACAAATGTTTTCAATTGAAATACGCACCGGTGCGGTTTGTCTAAAATTCTTTAAGAAAAGAGAAAGCCGGAACCGGAAGGAAATGCTACATTCATTTTTAGGACTTTTGAAACATGTCAGTGGTAAACTAAATCTTGGGTTGCTGTCATATTTGACTTTCTTTTTACAAAAGAAATAAGCGTTGAGTAATTTGGACATTCAGATTCAAGCAAACTAATGCACTTCTCACCTATCTAGCACAAGTATTTGGATTTAGAAAGCACGTCACCCTTCGCTTTTATAGATTGGATGTAATCATTTATCTTAAACTTTTTATTTCTCAAAAAAAACATCAAAATATCCTCCGCACAACATCCTATTCACATTACGCAACGGAAATTCAGCATAATTCACTCAGCCATGCAGAAGATAAGACATAAAAACAGGGATGCTTTTACTTTATCTTGCTCCATCCACATAAACTTACGTTACCAGTCAAGTCCCCCATCCATTCATCTAGTTGAATAGTTTCACAGTCAGAGAAAGTTATCCAAGTTTCTATTTTAGCTGACTCTGACTACTATGGCATGCACTGAGTCTTGTGACAGTGACAGCATTTCGGAGAAACTATTTCATCTCGGAATATTATATTCATTTTTTGTCCGGATCTGGAACGTTATAGTACACTCATTCCACTGCACTCTAGAATGTAATGGTAAAATGTCATATTATACAGTTGCCAAACGAAAGGCAACTCATAACGAGTAGCATAACCAGAAGTGGATGTGGAGTGCAGTTGAGAAAGTATAATAATTTTTTTATTCGTATTAGAATTTCACCCCGTAACTCATTCTGACTAATTGTAATATGCATTCATTCAAACCACTGCACTTTAGAAATACTGTAACTCGCGGATATTAAATTTAGTAGTCAAAAATCTAATGTGAATTTATTGTAACAAATGATGAAAACATGATAGCTTTGCTTTGTTCAATCCTAGACACCCACCTACAACAAAGAGAAAGTCCATCTATTCAAACCCAGAAAAATGTCTGAATTGTAACGTCCTGCTGCCCCATAATGCCAAAAGCCCTAAGAAAAGCTAGTCTAACCCGACATCCTAACGTGCCCCAGGAAGACGACGAAGCTGCGGAAGTGGTCCTGTCCACTAGTTCCGGAACTTTCTCCAAAGAAAAGGGTCAACCTTCTGAAACAGAAGGAAAAAATCTTCCTTTCTCCATCGACCGGACTTTCTCCGCTTCCTCTGAATTCTTTGATGACGAGGATGACGAAGATGAAGCACAACTCACCGTCATAAACAAAACAATGCAGGATCGTCGCCGAGAATTTTTTCAACAATTTGATGAAATAAGCGAAGCCCTTCCCAGTGATGGGCCAAGTGGTGACGTGGATGGAGCCATAATTGGAGAGGGGATCTCTCGTCAACAACTTGGTCAAGACAATGATGACGAGTATATTGGTCAATACAAAAGTCATCACGTTCACAATAACAACCTCAAAATTGGAGATCCAAATTCCCAAATGAATGCCGGTCATAATAGCGACGATATTAATAACGACGAGGACAGTGCTGGTGATGTGGACAGGAAAAAGTCAATCCTTCGACAAAACCAGGACAAACGGAATGAACGTGTTAACAGTTTTAATGGAAGTGCTGGTGGCAGTTCAATGAATATGATCTCTGACGGAAAACTTGGTGGTTCGTTGAATGGGAGCTTTAATAGCCAATTTTATAATAATTTCTACTCTCGAGCAGCACGTCGCAATGATTTTCAACGATATACTCGAGGTCCATATGCTCCCCTGGATCGGTGCAATAGTAACAGTGCGTCTTCTGCAAATTCGTCTACAATTTTTGCACATTATTATCCAGAAAATGGTTGGGGCTACGTGGTCCTGGCTACTGCCATGTTTTCTCATGCTCTCCTCTGTGGATTTCTTTTGTGTGGTGGAGTATTTGCGACCCAAGTGCTGGAACGATTTGGCCATGAACTCCGAACTGAGAGTGGTAAGTAAGTTGAGTCGAGCGGAATTAATTTTAATTAATGTTGGATTTATGGGAAGGAATACAATGTTCGCCAGAACTTCATTGTTGCAAATACTGCATGCATGCATTCGCGAGCAAAGTTCACACATTCTCTTACTTTTAGTTGAATCCGTGCTACCACGCTTTTTTTAACTGAACCAGGGCCTTGTGTTAAATTGCGAAAAACCATGGTCTTTCTCAGCAAAGTAATATTTCAAGTCTTGTTAAATTTCATTAAAACTTCCACTACTACACGCGGTGGGTGTGTAAATCACATGCAATATTCAATTCAAATTCTCACCATTTCACTGCAACTGCGATCCCTATAAAAATTAGGTTTCTTCTAATAATATGCAAAACCGTGAGGAAAGGTGTGTTACTTGTGTTTACAAGTTTGCATGAGGAAACAGTAGGATGGTCACATTTCTCAGGATTTTTTCCCAATTTACGACCTAGCCTGGTGGCACGGCATTAAAGTCATACACAGTTGGAGAATAGAGTAATGAATGCGTAATTGGGATAGAAAAACAGTCATTACCCAAAATTTACATAGATGATTCTGAAACGAGGCTAGGTTAACGTATCTCCAAGAGTTAGGAACATGATTAAAGATTATTCTTAATTAGCATGAAATGAAATAGTACAGGACACCCTGTGAAGTTTATTGTAGTGCTATTACTAGTCTCGCTGGATTGTCCACAGTAAAACATTGCTAAAGAGTCATTAATTTGAAACTGGGAGTACTTTACAATGCGAACTAAATATAGTGTGATATTAGAGAAAGATGAATAATCAAGCAGATAATCTCTTGTTTCGTCGACCGAGCAGACGGATCTTTACTGAGATAAAATGCATGGACCCATCAAACTACTAATCCGTCCCTGAACATGGACTAACAACCTTAAATACCTTCCAACCACAATAGCGTGTCATATACATAAGAAGCGGTACATATTTTTCGGACGGTTCTTATCTTTCTCGTTGCCAAAATTTGCGTAATTATCTAGCACAATATACCGTAATTTATGTTGCAAATAGATATTTAGCTGTGCTGTGAAAACCGGCAGGAGGTCCATTCCATGGCATCATTAAAATGAAAACATGGCAAACAAAGTTTTAGTGTAAATGTTATGTAGAGTAGATGATCTACCGCAATTGTCAACCTTATCTTGTTTTTGTGCACATCATTTTGAGCATATTATGCAAATTCTACCACGGAACCGACAAACCTCTAAACAACATGCAAAAAGATGTGCTTTGAAGTTACTTGTGCATTAAGCACATGCAGAATAATCAAGCATGAATTTAAGTCGTTATAAATTTTAACGACAAGTGTTAGTGGAACTGTGTGACAAAAGAGTGGTAAATTAAATTAATGGGACAGCGGTTGGGAAGTGTTTCTTCTGTCTTGTTTTATCTTCCTGGGAGAGCTAGTTTGGTGTATTTCCTTTGAATTAATTGAGGCTTAATTTCATGTATCTACAAAAATGCATTCGTATTTCGTTGTCTACTAGACTTTAGTTGCCCACGGGAAAGTGAGACTATAATATGTTTCTTTAAGTATAGCGAAAATGTTAATGCGATGTGTACAAAGTACAGCGACAGTTTTGACACGGCGACTATTAGTGGATGATTTTTTAACTATATTTGTTAAGTGCCTTGCCTGAGTGTCATTCAAGGAATTCCTTTCTTTGAGCAGTTTGGAAGTTTTGATGATGTGGTTTACTTTGTGTTAGACTTGTTCTTTTTTGTAAATTCCAACGTTTAAGAAGTCTTATTACGACAGTTTTCATGAGGTTAATGGAATCTTGTAAAAGTAGAAATGAATTTTTAAATGAAAAGTTGAAACCACGTATTAAACACGGAATGCAGTATGCTTTTCATTATTAATTCGCATAAATGTGCATTCAAATTAAAAAGTATATTCAACAGAAACGAGTTAAGTCTATAAATTGAGCCAAAATAAAAATCTATATTTTATTATATACATTCATTTATGATCTCCGAAAACTACAAAAATGATTCTAGTGGCATTTTTGGTCGATTCTCGTAATAACATTGTAATCATAAGCATATCCTCAATCTTAATTTTTGTAGTAACTAAACTGGAAAATGTTGATGAGCATGAAACATAAATAAATCAAGTAATACCAAGTAGTTCAGATGCACTCCTATAAAATAAAATAAAATAAAATGAATACAAACAATAAATAAATGCAGAACTGATCAATAGATATTTAATTCATAGGTCACGTATTTCCCATTTGCCCAAGATTCTTAATTCAGAATTGGATGCCGGTCGGGTAGGTGCAAACCATGCAGCCACTGCCTCTGGTTAAAAAGAATTTGAAAGCATTTAATTCTTGAAATATTGAAGGGCACAACCCCTCCCTCAAGCTAGTATCCAAAATGTAAATCTCACAAAAACTTCGTCGGCCAAGCCAGTCCTAACCAACACAAATCTCTAGACTTGAACAAATCTAATCTGCCAATTTTGCCATACATCATCCCCATTAATTCGCAGTTTGCAAAAATATTCGCAATGGCAGTTCCACTTGTAACCATTTCAAATTATCCCTATGTGGTTGGACTACATATGTAACAATTTTGTTATTTAGTTTGGCTCGCAGTGATCTCTGAGTTGGGAGAAAGAAGTAATATTTCATTTCTCAGTATCCAATCGACATTCACATTGACACCCTTGACTTGAGTTGAGTGAGTAAGGGGATCGAGTCACGGTCAGAATTTCAAATGAGGTCTCTAGACAGATGTTCCTTTTCTTCAACGAGCAATAATTGGAAATTTGCAATGAAATGGATGGGTGCATGAACTCAACAACAAAGTAATAAAGTAAGGTAAAGGTTACAATTCGGGTAATTCATCCAATACAGCTAACCTAGCTTCAATAGTGTCATTACATCCAACCACTATCTGGTAATAAGATGAGTGGAATAATGTGATTCTGAATCTTTAATTTGTGGTTTAAAATCTGTAATTGAAGGGTAATCATAGCTTTGGCATACCTAACCTACCCTTATTATGTAGAGTTTGCAACAAATTACTATTGCGGAATGCAAAATTTTGACCTGGCTTTGCAAAAATAATGACACTGACGTCTCTACCGAAATCTTCCATACAACACTATGTGAATTTGTAGATAACTGCGGCAGATTTTAGGTTGTACGGATGAAATCATGTTTTACTCTGAGCATTATTAGCAAATGGCTATAATTTTCTTTTGGTTTGGTGTGCTCAGGAATCCGTCCGATTGACCCAACCCACAAATCTGTTCAGTCAATTAAGTATGAGTAAAATGGACATGTTGCCTGTCTTCACCTTGCCTAACCGCTTATTGAACATTATTCATTTTCTACGTATGCAACTTGTGTTTGACCACGTTTTCAGTTTCAACTTTACAATTTTTGCAACTTATGTAAGGTCAAGATTAGGTTCATTTTCTGTAAAACAATCTTTCAGAGAACGTACTTATTTATATTTATTCAGCTTTTTAGCCCTACAAAGTTTCAACTGTAACTTCAACAATTCAGATGTTGTGAGAAAGATTAAGTTTTTAGGATAATTTTTCCAATATATCATTTCGCTTCCCACTTCCGACAATGTAATCCTCACTTGCTCCACATGTTTTAGTGGTAGCATGCGAATTCCTCCTCAAAGCCACAACAAAAGTAAACACCATTAGTAAAACGACTCTTATCCTGACAAACAGTAATCTTATACCAGTGAGTACCCTAGATCGACGAATTTAACGCCACAAAACCACACCACGCAAATACATTACATGCTCCCTCTAACTGTCAAGACGTAGGAATGCGTACAAGTAATGAAGTGTCTACTCTTCAGATTTTGTAAAACAAGATCATTAGTTTAGTTCTGCATGGGTGGAATATCTAGATTGTACACGTGCCCAATTCATTAAAATGGGGATTGGTGATAATCCAAATGTTTTTTTCTTCACATTCTGTCAAAGTTAAGTCAAGCCAGACATGCATCCATGTGTAAAACAAGTCGCAGGGAGATAAGTATTTGAATGATTAAAATCAGCCACAAAAGAGTAAATGTAGATTACGTTCTGAGGGATTGCGGCTAAAATTTCGAATTAGATTCATAAATTAAACATCCTCAAGGGACATTGCTGAACAAAGGTTGATTAAGCGTATATCCAAACTCAATTGAGGAGCTTTTTAATTATATTTGTATTCTCGTTCAAATACAAGAGTAACAGGGTTTGCCTGTGAGCATTTGTGCTATACTTTTATCTGTCTTTTTTGCTATTTTGGCAAAATCTAGAATCAGAGCCCATAAATTATGAATAGGTTTCTCTACGGTTTTCTGCACAATTTCATGTGTTCATTTCAGAAAAAAAGACTGTATGTGTAAATAAGACTATCAAACTTTATTGAATGCAAGCAATTTGTTGGACTCTTGTACAATCACTGTAATAATGAAGACAATTAAACCCAACACAAAAGCAACTCATTGACACCCAGCCGCGCAGATTTATTTGCCATTTATTTTCAACCCTTTTTGACATGAATATTCATTCAACTTCTGGACTTGTAAATTATGCATGCTATTCACTCCTGAATGCTTCGATCATTGTTGTGATTATTTTTTATAAGAATGACATTGATGAAATAATAATGCAAGTCAAACAATTGATTGATATTTCGCATCCCCATCAGTATACTACGAGCAACGAATTCAATTGTTGCACATGGGATGTAAAATGTGTTTTAACAGTGCTTATTCCCGTGAGAATTCTGCGCCCTACTTTTTTCACCAAATAATGTGAATGTGAAATGACAATCTTCTTGGGAAAGTTAATACTTGTCCCAGTCCCGGGTTTGACAAGCAAAGACCGGAAACCGATTTGGGCATCCAACCATCAATCACTGTGTAAGACAAGGGAACTGAACAATCCATAAAATCCAACATTTAACTCCACTGTTCTACTCTAGCCACCCACTCCGGCTCACTTAATGGATGGATGTTTGCTTAATGGAAGGATTCTGTTTACTTGCTTTCTTTCTTTACAACACTTGACTTTGGCAGATGGCAGAGTCCGTGTGAGGGACTTTTGCCAAAATAAAAGAAAAAGTTTCCATTCTATCAGAATAAGAATCTGAGATTTCTCCTGGATATTCCTCAGATTTGTCATGCCATGACGAAACACTTGCCGTGCCATTTCCGTTCAACACCAAAGTCTCAATCTTGACAATAGAAGATTTACATTGATTAGTTAGTTCCAAATATACACACACTTAACGATTCTGAACTAAAAGTGATACTATTGTCGCATCGAGTTGATAGATCTTATAGCAAACTACTAAACTATATAGTGCAAGTAAATTCGCACAGGATTCATTATATATTGGAGGCAACAATTTGTATATGTTCATATTACAACTTTGTAATGGTAGCAGAGCTACAGTCACTCTGAAAGTGGGCATACAAATCTCAATTTTAAGCCGGAGTACACAAATTGTTTGATATTGATTTTTCAAATGCAGGCATTTGAATGTTTTTCATAATAAAACATTTCTCAGAAAAGGAAGACATGGATTCAAATTTTAACAATTGTTGTTTATTAAATTTTTATAAAATTTCAGTGTGGCTGACATCCTTATCCCTTGGGGTCTCCCTATTACTTTCACCCCTTTGGGTGTCCATCGCAAAAAGGAAAAGTACAAGGCTGACCGCAGTATTTGGAGGACTCCTCACCTCGTTGGGATGTCTTTTTACTTCCTTTGCATCTCAATTTCACCAGCTCTACTTTTCTTATGTGATATTCATCGGTAAGTTTTAAGTTTTAGGTTAAAATTTTTACCCCAGTTTTTTAGTTTCAGCAGAATTTAGGTTACAGATCAAGAGCAAAGTCAGATAAGATTACGTGGTTGGGTGAATGAGAAAATGCTTTTGTTCCTGAAAGAGAAAGTTCACCATGCCCTTCTTGTGACTTCCTTTGTCTCCATTTCCCCTCCGTCTTCAGTACGTGGGTGGTTGAATTAATATTTCAACAAATCCGGTTGCACTTTAAATTGCAAACAACGTATCTGCATTCAAAATTTCAACGTAAAATCTGAAAATTGCACCCACTTTCTCTCTAGTTTAGTGATTAGTATCCCCAAGTATCTCCAAGACTGGATAAAACAGGGCAGAAAATAAAGTCCAAAACTTTCCTCATTGTCCATCTTACTACTTTGGCTTTCTTAACTTTCTCCTCTCCCAATCTTTAATATGTTGGTGCACCTTGTGCCACAACGATTAGAGAAAGTCACGACCTGAAGACAAAAGCAGAGATAAATATTGCCCTTTTTAGAAACACTACCACGTAGTCAAGTGATGTGATGCTTGATTCCTGTAATATATTTCGACCTACTTTACTCCAGGTGTTGACACGGATCTGAGACAAAATTACATTTTTTTTACTTCCAGGAATTGGAGTCGGACTCACAAGAGATGCTTCGATGCTCATGGTGGGTCAGTATTTTAAAAGGAAACGCGACTTTGTTGAGACACTTTTAGTCTCGGCATCCGGAATTGGGATTCTCGTCATGTCTATTTTCATGGAATATGCACTCAGGTTGATTTTTTTGTCTCTCTTTGCCTCTAAAATGTCACAGTCTTATTTTTTTCCTGTTTCCAACCATGTCCTAAAATGGATGAGAAAATCGATTATGTTTGTATTGTACTTATTTGTTTGTTTTTATTTCATTGTTATGCATTGCTGGGGTTTAATGGATTTGTGTTGTTGAATTGAATCATGACTCGGAGAAAGTGCAACATTGTGATGTTAACAGTGGACAATAAATTTACAATTGGATTGTATTCTGCCTTAGTCTAGCCTACTGATTTATAAAGGATAAAAGTCAAACCACATCCTCTTTTAACTACAATCTCTTGTTTTCTCTGTTCTCGCTCTAAATGCAAAATAATATTTTTTGGCAATTCAAGCAATTTTCTATTCCAGCTCCATCGGGTGGCGCCTAGGTATGCCTAACAGACAATTCTGCATCCATGTCAAAGAAATTCTTATACAGAAACTTGCTGGTTTTCTAGGTCTTCAAGCCGTAACCGGGAGTCTTGTCCTCACATTCTTTTTAGGTTCCTGCTATCGTTCCGCATCCCTTTACCATCCACAGCGACGAGCAATAATTCACTTAAAAAACCAGAAAAGAAAGGTAATCTCAAAATTAGCATAGGCAAAATTAGCATGGGAAGAAAGACATTCCATAACTAATGGTTTATCATATTGTCTTGTGTCACGTATCCTCCCGAACGTGATGCGAGTTAAGCAAGATGTTCATTTCACAGTCAAATCAACGTCATGTCACGTCCACTCAAACGTGGCGTTACTTAGTTATTCATGAATGTGTCAAATAGTTGAAATTGAAGAATTCCTTAACCAAGCTGAATTTTCTACTTATGACAGATCAAAGAGAAAGAGAAGAAGAATGACAGACCACCGTTTCTTGATGTAACATGTTTGGCAAGTCGTTCCACACAGATTCTCCTGCTCTCTTGTGCCTGTACAGCCTGGGGACTTTATTCACCTCTATTTCATTTGGTAAGGAGATAGATACAAATCTTTTAGACGGATTGCATTCATCCATCCTAAAATGATGATGATCTTGTTGAACGCATCTTACACTTGACCGTGTAAACAATTTATGCATCCTTGTCTTCCGACTTAATCTTGTTGCCATTCATGTCATAATCGCTTAAATTTGCTTTCTATTTGTTCAATAAGGTTTATGATTGTCTCTCTTTGTAGGCATTGGAATGTCAGGATGAAGCTATGGATGTGTCCGATACTGACAAACTGCTCCTTTACATTTACATCGGGGCTGGTTGGGTTATCGGAGCGTGGACTTGGGGATTCCTAGCTATTCAGAAGAACGAGGAGTGTCGTATTGGGAAGTTGTATTTGACTCAGGTGAGCTAAATCAAAAGGTTTTATGTTGGGAGAGGTCTTGCTTTTTGCAAGCATGACAAGATTAATAGCAGAAAAACGGAGTGACGGACAAGCGTAAATATCGAATGAAATTAAATGTATTTTTGGGGTGAAATGATTTATTGGCAAAAACCATCCAATAAGTCACTTTCTGCGTCTTGAATCCTGACCTTTTTTTATGGATGAGCGGATATTGCATTGTGCTCTTTGTCCTCAGGTCGCCGCTCTACTCTGCGGAATCTCAATAATTGGTCTGACCACTGTGAAGGAACCCGGTGGACTCGTAACATTTTGTTGGATCTACGGAATCGGACTGGGAGGATATCACTACACTCTAAAAATCATGACCTATGAAAAGTTTCGTGCCCGAGTTTTCCCTAGAGCGTGGTCTTTTGTGCAAAGTGTTCAAGGAGCAGCTTTACTGTTTGGGGTGCCTGTTACGGGTAATAATTTAATAAGATATTAAAAGCAGCTTAGCACAACGACTGCAGATTGTGGAGAAAGTTTTTTGGTAGACAAATATCCAGGGTCAAACTCTGCATGTCTTTGTGGCATGTTATTAATTTTGCGAGTTGGACAATGAAATTTGTGCACATTTTGGCAAACTCAGTGATTTATGGGGAGAATATATCTCTCTTGTTGAGTCTAGCCGAGTTCTCAATATCTTTATTTCCACACATATATTAGCCTTCCTTTACCACAAGAGAACAAATATTTTCCAAAGGCAAACACATTTCTTAAAAAAACAGTTGATGCACCAGAATCCATGCAACTCTTACCGCAACCACTTTCCAAATGTTAAGTACTTCATTTCTTTACTAGGGTACATAAACACATCTGTTGGACGGAGAAAGGGCTACTTTCTCTCGGCTGGGTCAATATTTCTGGGCTTCTTCATTATGGCTGTAAGTAGTGTGGGATCTCGACAACTGACAAGACATAAGTCGAGTCGTAGTTCGATGAAGACGTAAGTAAAAAAAATGCATGACATCATAACCTTGTTTTTTTGGGATTTTACTTTATTTCATTTATGCCACAGTTGCGAAACGGGGGACAGTATTCAATCTCCGGGAATGCGGAGAATCTCATTCACATTCCCAGATGAGCAAGTGTCACCCGCACGAATTTCCAAGGAGGAAAGATCCAGCTCGGGATCGGAGAGGTCGAGAATATCTCGAAACGGGAGTCATAGTCATAGTCATGGGGAACAAATAATTGCCAAACTTGCATAATTGCACTCCTAACTTCTTGGTTGAATATCCTCCACCACCACCTGCTCAGCCATTTTTAATAATTTCTAATAAATAAAAGTTAGTAGCATCCTGGAAGTTACAAATTTGAGGTGATAAAGTGTTCAACTAATTTGTGTGCGCTGAAAACAGTGTGGACATTATCATTCGTCCAAATTGTAAATTACCAAAGTAATCAGCAGTTGAAT
>JAAXNX010000358.1:0-32012 GCA_036491905.1 Folsomia manolachei
TGAATGTTGCCGACAAAGAGCATGAAAATGCCGACAAAAAATCTGGAAACTTTCGCCAAATGCCGACAAAAAAACTGGAAATTTTCCGGGTTACTTAGAACTTTAATAACACATCAAGCGAATTTTAGTCAGAGTAAATTATAATTTTGCATAAAATTTAAGGAATTTCTGCCATTTTTACGAGGAATTAATATTATTCGTAGTTGTAGCACTGGAAAGTTTCGGCGTAGCAAACTCATTCTTATCACTGAGATTAAATCTTTGCGTAGAAATGGAAGGAAGGAATTTGGAGTTATTTTTAGTAGTAAAGTCATAATTATTTTGTTTGCCCCTTCTCTCCAAAAAGTATTCCACAGAGCTCGCCTTAATTTTGTGGTAGCAACAGGACCATGACATGAAATTGCAGCAACTTGCCCTATCCCTATGGGGAGTTGGGCCGCCACCACAGTTTGGACCACGCCCCCTTGTGGAGCGGATGGAGTCGTTGAAAATGGCGTAGACAAACGGATTTATTAAACAGTTCACATTGGAGAGGAGATGGAAACCGTAGAGCATGAATAGCGTCAGCGTGTTTACTGGGGTCTCCTATAAATGGATTGCATGGTTTTACATGAAATTCAAATGTATTTAGTTTCCTGTAGGTACCTTGATATTCGTTATAACTACGAATAACCAAACGGGCAGACGGCAGGTTAGGTTGAGAAAGATAAGACCCAGGATTAGACGGAGAGTCTTTTTATTTCGGGCGATACGTTGCTCAGGTCCAGGACTTTGGGAGGGAAATGTCGCTGTGGTGGTGGTGGTGATCGAGGCCGACATAACATTTACATGGCGTCGAACAAAGATTATGATTGAAATGTAGCAGAAAAGAAAGCAAATTGTGGGGATGAGGATGGCCATGCCGAAGAAAAGAGTAGTATGCTATGTTACCTGGAAATGGGTAAGGATTAGTGAGAAAATTTTGTGAATGTACTTGTGTCCAACTTACGGTGGTCAAAGGTTGTCCGAAGGCAGATGTAGTACATTTTACAGGTTTCATTACCTGGGAAGTATCAATTGTTAGAGGTAGTTAAAAATATTAAGGTTTTAAATGGTCATTACGGGGCCGAACTTTCTCCCCATTGACAATAATGTAGGTCCAAAAACTGTCGCGCTGGTAGTACCACACGTTTGGGAGGGCAATTACTAGATAATAAAATATGAATGTGTTTAAATATTTATGAGTTTAAAAAATAACTGGTCTAAGAAGAAATGGGTTTGTTACACAGGGCGCATATCCACATCGCCGTCACGGTAATGGTGGCGTATATGTCACGCCAAGGTGAGGTTGAGATTGGGCTTTCAAATGCACGGACGACGTACATGTACCGTTCCGCTGTAATTTATGGAGAAAGTTCACAATTATGATAAAATAGTTTGATCTGAATTGAGTATTTTGAATTTGAGATGTTTAATTATTTCTATCTAAAAGTAATCACCTGCAATCACAACCAAGAATAATCCTACCCCCATCACGGCTGTCTGTAACAATTGGAATGGGAAATGTGAGTGGTTATCTACAAAAAATTCAATACTCCGAACATTAATCACTGTTAATTAGCAATCCATTACAGTTTGTACGAAGGGAATCATTCTGCATAAAAAGTCTCCAAAAATCTGCAACATTTTGCTATCAATGGCTTATTCCATTTCATTTGCATGCAAAACTTTCTCACCCATGCTTGATACCGTGATAAGAGTTGGCTGAGGTCAACAGTGGGGGAAGTTATGGTCAGTGATAAATCACAAAGAGCAAGGGAAACCAAAAATAATTTTGTGGAACGTTTTGACACCCTAAAAGTAATGTGTATCGATAATTTCGCAAATTAAGGTTAAGTGTAATTCGTTATAAAGTTGGAGCAGCTCACTGAGATTTGTACAAGACCAACAAAGCTCCAATATTTCCACAAATTGATGAAATTAAGACAATAATGTTTCCAACTGAAACAAAAAACGCATGTCAGAAATTTATTAACTGACTCTAAATTCTCAAGCATTTTTGGCTTAATATTCAACCAAATCAACCTGCAAAAAGGGCTTCACTCCAATCCGGCAGTGATTGAAAGGAATCTTCAGGCACGTAATGATCCGGCATTTCGTCACATTCCTGTATTGAGAGATTGCCAAAATTAAAAAATCCTTGCAACTCTTAATTATTGTGTCTTCCACCTGGTTCTTCATTTGTAAGCTGGGAACAACGATATCCTGGTGAAAAGACTCCGTCTCCAGAAACGCACTCCGAAGAAAATGAATTGAGGCCAGATTCTTCATTCTTGTATTTTGTATGTATTTCTGAAAAATATAAATTAACTCCAAGTCCCCATAGCTAGAACTACTAAAGAGAACAGTGCCGAAAGCTTCACACCAAACGACAAAATGGGACAAGATGAAGTTATGACAAAAGCAATGTCAAAGTCAAATCGAAATCCTTGTGCAAATTAATTGCCATTTCCGAGGATAATTTTATCTCCAACCAAGCAATACCAATAATCTGAACGCTTATTCCAAATCCATGAGCAAACTTTGTCATCGGAGTAATTACGTTGGGACAGGCTGCCATTTGTTACCTACTTTGTGTCACAAAATTTGTGATAAGGTAAAAATAAGCCAGGCCATCCATATTGAGAGCGTATGTACAATTAATTATTATTGCACAAATTTGAATACGTCAATCTCAATATCTTTATAATTTCTTCCCTTAATGTGATGACAAAAGTAAACTAGGATAATGTTTTCATAGTGAGATAAATAAAGGGATTAGAGGAACATCCCAATCCCGTTATTGTCAATAAATTACGAAACAAATTCCATATAAAAAGAAAAGATTTCATGGATTTATTAGAAATAAAAATGGTTTACAGAACAAAGCAGCAATTACAACAATTACCAAGTATACCAATCAGAGCCTTAACTAATTGTAATAGAATACTTGTTATTTAAAATGCACCAAACGCTTAATTAACACTAATTAAATTAGCACTTAATGAAATCATTACTATTTTTCAATCATTCAATCAAATTCCTCTAGAAATTATTTTCTAATTTATGCACCACCCTTCAAAGCAGGAATAAGCTATCCATTTTACTTTTGTAAAAGAAATATGAGACCAGAATTCGAATCCTTAAAATGTGTGGTCCTACACAACCGGAAATGAGTCAACGAGTGATGGGCTAAACTCCACCAAAGATCAAACAAGAAACTAACAAAACTTGAAAAATTGCTTTAAACTTATTTTGTTAACACTGCTAATGCTTATCTAAATCTATGTACTTCTCCTACCATTCAATTATCTCACAAAACTTTCACTCAAACTTGAAACATCCATTATAATCATGTGATTTAGTAAGTAATCACCAACAGCTTTGAAACGCTACTTGTGTAGTATACTAATTACTAAATTATAAAACTAGACAATTCCAATAAGATAAATTACACTAGTTCGTACTATAATTTTAAATATGGGCATGACGTTTAATATAGATATTATCAAAGAGGAGGAAAGTTTAAGTAACTCAAAAGTTGTAAAATATAGTCGGGAGAGTTTGTTTAAAGGAGAGTTGTAATGACAAGAGGAAAGTTTGAAATAAATAAGGAACAAGAAATAGATAAGGATTGAGCTGAAAGAGGGAAATAAATAGGAATTTGGAGAAAGTAGAAATAAGAAACCAGATCTTTAGAGTCAAGTAAAAGAGGAAAGTTTGAAATAAATAAGGAACAAGAAATAGATAAGGATTGAGCTGAAAGAGGGAAATAAATAGGAATTTGGAGAAAGTAGAAATAAGAAACCAGATCTTTAGTCAAGTAAATGAGTTAGAATAAGTAAGGAATCGACTAGTAAGTGGGAGAAGTTGGTAATTATCCAATTAAATTTTCGGATCAAAGTAAGTAATATGAAAAAGTGTAAGAAGGAAGGGAAGTGAAAGTTAAGGAAAAGCCATCAAAAATATATTTTTTATAATTTCAGACAGATAAACGGAAATTGAAAATTAGGGATAAAAGAAAATAGAGAAATGGCAAAGAAATGAGAAGAATGAAAATAGATTTCTACATCACACTCCTATCCATGAAAATTTGCTTCATGGATTGGACAGAAAAGTGGAAGAATTTTGGATTGTCTTTCGCACAATTGTGCCATCGGCAGATTTCTTACTCTACACCTTAACTCAACTACATTACACATTGGACAAGTAATAGTAAGACAGAATACGTGATGAGCCTATCTTATAATATCAGATTAATGGAGTTTTATATGTATAAAAAAAGATGGAAGAAAAACACATTAAATTAGTAGAAGTAAAAAAGAAAGAACCCTCAATATTTGAAGGGGATTAATACTAATTAGCTCATCTCACAATAAACCTATATGATTTGTCGTTAATTATTACTAAGAACTTGGATTTCACAATTACTAAATGTACGCTATTATATTTCATTCAAACTCCCATTCACTCTGTTATATATTATATTTTAAAACATTAACATCTATGTGGTGTGTGGGGGATATTCACTCTTAAATGCATCTATAAAGCTATAAAAACTAAACCTCAAACACAGGTAAACTAATGAACAACTCCATCCTGTGTCGAGATATGTACCGATGAGTATTAGTAGGACACGCATTAGAAATTAAAGAAGGACGCATTTGCATTTTAAGGAAATTAAAGTGTTGTGATATCCGATGTCAGAGCTGTTCCTGGTCCTCGGATTTCTTCCAGGTTGATTTGGGGTCTTACTAACAGATTGAATTTCTAGAAAAAAATAATTTAGCTTTTTTTAGTGAAACTCCAATAAAATAATGAGTGTTATTTTGATAAAGGAAGAAACTGGTCACTTACAGTTTGGAAGTCACCCGGAGTTCTGCGCCATATCCAAATTGCATATGCTGGAATACAGACCATTGTGGTCAGTGCGGAGAACCATCCAAACAAATGAGCTGGCCATGGGTAACGATAATCCAGATATTTGATTTCAGACCATTGGATAAGGTTGAAGAGGAAGACGCCCTGTGTAGAAAATGGCAAAAATTTAAAATCAAGCAATCCAACTGTCAATGTGATGGTCTTTATAATCCTTACAAAGCAAATTGCCGGCGTAGAGATGACCCAACAGAATTTCCACCAAGCAAAGGGATAGTATCCAATCATGTCACGGATTGCTTCATAAAATCGGTTGACCCCGAATGCCCATGAGAATGCTATGCACTCGAAAAATATGACCCAAAGAAGTACGAGTCCACTTACAGCGTACGAGTCAATCAGTTGGAACACATACATTCCGCCCTATTTCAATAATGAATTGCAAAAAGATGCAAGAAGAAATATAATACATTTGCATTTGATAACCATACCCTTGTGACGCAAGCCAGTCCGATAAGGTAGGATATGGTACAAACAACTGCAATGAAGAGCTCTTTCCGAGGACGAAGTTGTCTCGGCCACTCATCCACCATGGCAGTAATAAATCCTTCCAGTGTACAAAACTGAGAATCCAGACCGATAAGAAGTAGCATAAAGAAGAATAGACAGGACCAAAAGGATGGCCAAGGTAGTTCCAGCACAGCCGAGGGATACACAAGAAATGCAAGACCCGGACCTGTAACAATTATTCCATCAAGTCTCCATATCAATCACTCATCACACATTGTATGACATCAGGATGGATCGGACTTATTTAATAAAGTATGTCCCGATATGACAAGACGGATGAGTTGTTTTTGGAGAAAGTCATTATTATTGAGAAAGTCCGTATTTTTCAGACACACTACGTACCTGATGCAGCCACCTCTGCCACGGGTTTATTTTGGGTATGTGCCATAAAACCGATCACAGAAAAGATAACGAATCCAGCAAAGAAACTTGTGGAAGAGTTGACACAACAGACAATCAATGCATCCCTGTGGAATTCAGAAAAAAGCAATTGATCATTTTTTCCTCTTATTCAAGGCTTATTTACACGGAAGTGAAAGTGATTTGAGGAGAATGAAGTGGCTTCGGCTCATATCACACTCAAGTGTGCCAAGGAAAAAGTAGATTGATGGAGATTCATTCCACTCTCTTATTCCCATCATCATCAACAAGTGAAAGCAGTTCACCCACAACTTACTAACTTACTTGTATACGTTGTTGTTGTACTTGTTGTAGGAACCCAATGCAATCAGCGTACCAAGACCGAGACCATAGGAGAAAAAGATTTGTGTCACAGCATCAACCCACACCTGAGAGTCACCCAATTTGGAGAGATCTGGCATAAGGTAGAATTTGATGCCTAGGAAAGCACCGGGTAAGGTGATTCCACGAATCAGTAAAATGGTGAGAAGCACATAAGGGAAGAGGGCTGTAAAGTAGACAACTTTTCCTGTCCATTTCACTCCCTTCCAGATACAAAAGTAAACCATGATCCAAACAACCAAGAGAGTTCCGGCCAATTCCCAACGAATTTCACCCAAATCATCGATCCCTGCGGAAATGTCCAACACTCGGCGTCTGAGGAAGGAGACATATTTTTAACATGGTTAATTACTTATAGTTATTGAGATGAAGTTAGTGTTTGAAATTTTCTTACGTCCAAAACTCTTTGACGGGGTCGGAGAAATTTTTGATGGGAAGCGTTTGTCCGGCAACGGTACAAAACGTGGTGTTGACTCCATCGACAATTCTACTCCGGCAAAATTCTTCCCTCTTGAAGTTTTGTCCAAGGCAGAGGTTTGTATTCCACGAATTTCCACAATCTCTCCACGGCAGAGCTGGAAAAGTTTTTTAATGGGTAATGCATTTTCTAATTTTATTTGGTATGTAACTGGAGAAAGCAATTTTATCTATTAGCTGAGTGCAGCTTCAAGTTTCACTAAAATTTGTGGACATTTTTAGATTATTTTTCTTTAGAATTTGTTTTAACTAAATGTCCAATAAGGAGATATCTGTCTTTGTGTCAAAGTCAGGAGAAAACCCCCGTAAATGGAAATGGGCCAAGGAAATCGGGACAATGGATTATAGTACTTTAGCTATTTTTTTGCAAATTGCAACTGAATCTTCTAGCAGAAACAGATTGGATTATTAGTAAAAACATGTTCCATACTTACTTGTGCTGAATGACATGAAGAAGTAGAAAATGGCCCAAGCCAAAACGACGATGTAGTAGACATTCATCCAGCAGGACATGACAGCCGCAGCGTAGCCCACACCTGAGGTTAACAAGATCTCAGTTAAAGTCCAATCCATGTCACATGCATGTCTGTTAAATACCTTTGAAAATTGGAGTGATTTTCCAAACACCGAGACCACCAATGGTTAAGAATTGTCCTACTGCTAACTCCATGAAGAACATGGGTATACCAGCCATGATGACTGTCAGGATGTAGGGCACCAAAAACGCACCTGTGTCCAGATAATCAGTGATGCCATAAGTAATTAATTTGCTAAATAACAATGGTCATGATTTCTTACCTCCTCCATTTTTGTAGCAAAGGTAGGGAAAACGCCAAACCTGTGAGCATCAATAAATGAATTATTTTACATAAATAATTATTTCCATTATTCTCAATGATTCCATACGTTGCCAAGACCAATGGCAAGTCCAACGGTGGACATGATAAAATCAAGTTTAGAGGACCATGATCCTCGTAGAGGGACATCCTTCTCTGTAGACACCTTCCCTTGTTCCTCATTAAGTTGGGCAGCAATGGCATTGCTCATTTTTGGCGAAGAGTCGTTCCCACCTCCAAATTGGTTCATCTCCATTGTAAATCCGGATAAATCTCTTGTTTCACCCGATAACTTTTCGCTCATCCCACAGCAACCGGCTATGAAAAAAATGGTATAATCAGAAAAATAAAGGCATTTAATTTCCGACTTGATGCTTCAGTCCCACTCACGACACTCTTCACACGTTCATTATTTTGATCTTGNACCGGCTATGAAAAAATGGTATAATCAGAAAAATAAAGGCATTTAATTTCCGACTTGATGCTTCAGTCCCACTCTTCACACGTTCATTATTTTGATCTTGTCGCAAACTACCTGTCAACACTTTCCCAGTTCAAGTACACCAATTGCCAAGCCACAAAGGAATTTGTAAGACCTTGTACAAATAAATCTCAATCACAACTACTTTCCTTAAAGTAAAAATGATTCCTTTAACTGCACCTCAACCAAACTTAAAAAGTGTACCACAAAATTGTTCACTTAGGTAAATGTTATTTTGTTAGTACCATCAAAAGTTATTGGGAGGAGATGAAGCCCAATTAATAACTCAGTCTTTGATGGCGGTGTCAATGGTTTTTTTTATACCAAAGCAATACAAGGATGGATATGGAGAAGCCCGTGTTGAAGCACAAACGGACCAACAGCACTTGACCACTTCGAGGACAATTCGCTTCTACCCATCCAATGCAGTGGACCTTCTCTATCAACTGACTGACTTAAATTGCGGAAGTGGTAATTATTCCTCTTCATACGTACTGACTACTGATGTACTTGTCTTTTCTATCTCCTCCTCCGCAAAGCGTCCCTCCAATACCCACCACGACGAAATTACACCCTCAAACTTTATCCATTGTCACGACCAAGTTAGAACTGTCTCATTCTCTCCTACTGAGTGCGAGTGAGGGATAAAATTGTAGAAAAGGATTGAGTAACATGTTTCTTAAAACTTGAAAAAGTCTCGCTATTCAATTACTCAATGATTGTTTGTATCAATTGGCTGTCAAGATTGGCAAACTTCTGGAATATTGCAGAGATGTGTAGGCCTCGCCGTCAAATAAGTAAGACCTTCAAGACATGAATGAGATGCCGGGGAGGAGAATGAGTACGGAGGTCATGCAAGTTATCGTAATGTTCCGTTTGACTAGTTGTTACGATAGTATTAATGCGAATACACAAAATGACAAATACAAACTTCTTTTGAAAAAAAGCAGGCATTTCTAAAATCACCCGTTTACGTCGGTGACGCAGTGAGTTTGGTAAGTTAGCAAGTTTTTGCCCAAGTCAAAATCAAGATGTAAACATAACTACTTGGTTACTTAGTTTACCAATATCAGGACTAATAATAATACTCAATATTACAAACACCGAGTATGTATTTAGTTTGGTTGCACGGAAAGATTGACAGTCTCAAAGATTTTTATGCCACAAGTAACACAGACCGTGTTTTAATTGCCATTGAAAATAATTTAGACCAGAATTCTGACATCTGCAATAACATTGAGATGTCATTCGAGTGATTATAGCCTATGAAACGGCAACCATTCATTGTATTTCAGACCAAATATTGAGTTGAGAATATTATGCAGTGAATTATAACCAATCATGCTTAACATTTTTTGGAGTTTTTATGATAAAAATATGTACATAAACGCATATTCTATACATGCAGTGCAGGAAATTGAATGCTCTGGATCCAAATTAAAACTTCATTCTACACATCTCGAGATGCTGGATGACACGTGAATAAGTGAGTCCTACATTAAATAGGATCCATTCTTTTATTCTAGACAAATTGTATTAAAATTGAGCCGGGTTTAAAGAAGTAATCCAACCAACCATTGTTTGTTGGTAGCTAAATAAGTAAGAGTTTTGAATCCATCTCTAGACTAGGCTGCCCTTGACACAACAAAATTGCTCCTCGTGGATGGTTTCTAAATTCTAAGCCGTCAGTGCCGCCCCAAGTATGAGAATGGACGACATAATATGAATCATGAATGAGGGGATCATTGACATATCACTGACTACATCCTCATTAGACTCGGATTTTGCACATGTATCATCTCATCAACGCTCATCTATCCGAGTCTCACTGATTACTTTTATGATTCTGTCGTGATTATTATGTTCTTACTTTTGTCTGGTGTGGTGACACTGGAAATTGAAAAACAGTGATATTATCCCAAACAGCCAAAGCTTATCATGAGAACCACAGTCTAACTTAAAGTGTTTCTCTCAGACACTTAATTTCGATCAGATCAGATTACATGTAGTCATTACGTAGGAAAGAAATACTCAACTATCATGAATGACAAGAAAAATTAAGTGACCACACCTTAATTTAGTAAAAATGTCGCATTTTTCCCACCCAACATGGCTTCCAATAACCACAAAGGTTACCATTATCCCTAAAATGATCTTCATCAAGAAACGTCCCAAATATTGTAGTAGACCACCATGCCAGTGATTTGACTAAATATAAAACAAATGAGGGAAGAGACCAAGAAAGGGGCAGATCCAGCAAGAGTCGTTCATTCATGCAAAACGTAGTTGTACGTACAAGTAGCTGGAGATCGGTGTCAGACAGGAAATGATCACTTTAAACGTACATTTGCACAATTATGTATTACGGAAAGGGTGTCATGAATGTCATAAATGCCCAATGGAGTAGAATACGGACTCGCTAGTTGGTCTGGCTTTTGCCCTCCACCAAAAACCAATGAATGCTCTGAATCCAAAGAATGGTTCGTCGTTTGGATAGTATTTGATGTATTATTGTGATGCATTTTTCAATTTCAGATAGCTTCACTCTCTATTATTCTACAGTTTATGGAAATATGTGCCTTAAAACTTTGTGAGTGACAATATTTCAAGAAAGCGGAAGCCAGGCAATCTCTACCTGTCAGAAAACATTCCACCTAAACTTAGACAAGCATATAAATATAGAGATATCTGTAGACCTGTTTTTTCAACTCCCAGCCCACCTCCTTAAATAGAATCTTAAAAAATCCTCTGTTCACAAATTGCTCCCTTAATTTCCCAACAGAGAGTAACACCACAGGGTTCAATTGAATTTGATCCAAGACCACACCACCACAACTTTCACTCTCTCCTTAATAATGATGCTACACCACACTAGGGTCGAGGTGTTTCAGAATATTTCCACACTGCCACCACTTTAACCTTGCAGCTTTTTGGGGAAAAGTAGGGACGTTGTCAAACCAAATTGAGGTCGTTTGTGAAAAATGAGTGAAAGATTTCTTCCCGTTGGTCGATGTTTCAGGAAATTACCTTTAACTTGTCTTGAGCTTTTGGAAGATGAACAATCCCCCTTTCGGCGTCTCACAGTCACTCCACTTGAACTGATGAGTGAGTGAGTGACGAGTGAGTACTAGGAACAGGGACGAATAAACAGATCACATCAAAAGATCATATCAGATCCGGAACCAACGGAAGCAAACCACCCAACATCAACTAATATACAATAAACTATGCAAACGGAAAGGAGTACATAAGCAAGGCAAGGCAGGCACAATAGGGGAAAGGACGACAGACAGAGCATATCGCCTTTCCACCATTTAAATCACACAAATTTGTACAATGAAGGTAGCTTCTGAGCAGGGATATCTATCGTTGGCTATTTTAGTTTTATCCATTCCAACACCGTAAAGAGTTAACAGTCCTATGGAGGCAACTATAGTGTCACTCAATCGAATCTCAGTTAGTCAGACGTCTCTCTGTTCAGTAATTTGATGGTCAATTCGTCCAACCATTATTGTTTTGTCTCTCTAGTCGACAATGAAAATGATACAACGAACGACCAACGATGTGGAATAGTTGAAGTTAAATTATTTGGTCAGGGGAGGGTGGTGGTCAATGGTCGGTCATCAGTGGCAGTATCATGTTCTGATCTTTGATGTGATGTAATGTGAGGGATAGGAAAAAATTCTCACTCAGTCTCCTATCTGACTGGTCTGGTGTTAATTAGTATTATGTTCCAGTTCAAAATTCAAAGGATGTGTCATACTTACCTATGGAGGCAACTATAGTGTCACTCAATCGAATCTCAGTTAGTCAGACGTCTCTCTGTTCAGTAATTTGATGGTCAATTCGTCCAACCATTATTGTTTGTCTCTCTAGTCGACAATGAAAATGATACAACGAATGATGGTTGAATAGTTGGAGTTAAATTATTTGGGGGGGATGGTGGTGGTCAATGGTCATCAGGGCAGTATCATGTTCTGATCTTTGATGTAATGTGAGGGATAGGAAAAAATTCTCACTCAGTCTCCTATCTGACTGGTCTGGTGTTAATTAGTATTATGTTCCAGTTCAAAATTCAAAGGATGTGTCATACTTACGTGTGAAGGGAGCAAATAAGTAGGGTTGCTATAATATGTTGCATGCCTTCATTTATTTAGGAATCTGACAATGAGTGCATTTTGCGCAATAAAAATGAAGTGAGTTGTACGGTAGCAGCTATTTGGAAGAAATCAGTACTGCAAAGTGTTGATATTTATTATTATTACTAACACAAAAAATTTCGTTTTTTGGTTTTATTTGGTCCCTGAAATTACAGGAAAATGAGACCTGCCATTTTTTCCGTGAAATGAATATCTCGGCACATAAAATACATTACAAACAAATTGCCAACATGCTTATTTACACAGTTATTGAAACAGAGAAAGAAAGCAGGCAAAAAAGAGAGCACACCTGTAGCTTTGGAGGCAGGTTGAGACACCCGTTCCTTTCACTTTGCTCACCTTGGTTGATTTCACAAAAGAGACTGCAAACAAATTCCGTCCAGTTCACTTGTCTTCAAACTTTTTTCTCTTGTTTTTAGTCAGTCGCACTTCAATTCCAAACGGTGTCTGCAAACCTATTTCCAAAACTTAAATTGGCATCACGTCACTCATCCTGGGTAGCATTGCTCACCCTTGGAATTTGTGCATTCGCTAAAATGATTTCTGTCGGGTCCTTTCACATCCATTGCTCATGGAAGCCATAAATCTTGATGAGATCAAAAACAGGCAAAAAAGAGAGCACACCTGTAGCTTTGGAGGCAGGTTGAGACACCCGTTCCTTTCACTTTGCTCACCTTGGTTGATTTCACAAAAGAGACTGCAAACAATTCTGTCCAGTTCACTTGTCTTCAAACTCTTTTTCTCTTGTTTTTAGTCAGTCGCACTTCATTTCCAATCGGTGTCTGCAAACCTATTTCCAAAACTTAAATTGGCATCACGTCACTCATCCTGGGTAGCATTGGTCACCCTTTGAATTTGTGCATTCGCTAAAATGATTTCTGTCGGGTCCTTTCACATCCATTGCTCATGGAAGCCATAAATCTTGATGAGATCAAGATTTTTAACTTTTTAAATGCAAAGCCAGCCAAAGACAGTAAATAGGAGGAAAGTAAAGTAAAGTGTGTCCCAATTGGCAAAGAGGTTCATTTGATTTTTTTCTTGTTATAAAAACCTCTGACTTGATTCGCACCAATTGTTCTTTTCCCCATGAAAGAAATTTTAGTGGGAGAATGCGTATGTGGACGTGAAGGCATAGTAAGTACTCAGTAATTGACAAGAGTTAAACTTGATATCAAGAATGATGTGAGTTTAGTTTGTTAGCTTTAGTTCTGTATCTGTCTCAACTGGGAGTCATAAAAAGATTAGAAATGAAGGAATCTTCATTTTGCGTGTATTATGTGCAAAACAGTCAAAGCAAAGCGCTGGCAGAATGGTTAGGCTCAAGTGGTTGGATACGATAGTCATGCTGACTAGGCGTTGACTGACAATGAAGTGACTGAGAATATAACATTAACATGACTGCAAAACTATGGACTTCATATGGTAATTGACCTCGATGGTTTTTTCCTTATTACAACATTATTTATGACCAACCTGATGAAATCAATTCTCAACACTGCTTTCTTTCCCAGTCTGTTCCATTAGTTTTGTTCTGGACCAGACCAGCCGAAGTTAGGATAGCTATGTAGGAATGTGATAAAGATGTTTATGCATTTGAATGATTAGTTAGTGTTTAAGCTTCAAACAAGAAAATTTGTTTTACGTCATTCAACTTTTTCGTAATAATGTGATTTGAAATGTATTTTGTCCGATAGTTCGTTAAAAAAATGATGGCAGAAACAATTAAGCATTGTTGAACCACATAATTCAAGAATGGCTGAAGAATTTATTTTGGAAATGAATTTTAGAGAATTGAAAGTCTAATTATGTAAACGTACATATAAACATGTAGCTACAATATTTAGTCAATCATACATACCAGTAATTTTTAAACTCGATCCCGAACTTGGTAGAATCGAATGTTATTACCGAATCCGATTTTATTGACTTTAGACATAAATTGATCTCTCGCAGCATCCGGCACAAAAATTGAGACTGTTCCATGAATAGTTACTTGTCCGCTCCAGAATAAATACTGGAATCATAAAAAATATTTTAATGTGTATTAAAATTGTGTAACATTTTCATACGTATTTTTGAAGTAATTTTAAAGTACCCCAGGAATGTTTCGAAGTCGATTGATCCAGATAACTTGCTCTCTATTTTGAGGAACTAATTCAACTCCAAGAAAACGCCCAAACACTTCGGATTTTTGATGATAAAGTGGTGAGCCATAATCCCCTAAAGTCATAGAATTTGTAGTAGTAGTCAAAGCCAAATGAATTTACCACATGCTAGACCACAGGAGTGTGTTACGTACGGATTACGGAATTTTCCTGAGTTTCTTGGAGATTGTCAATTTGTGGATGATAAGTCTCTGACTCTTGCAATAAACGCTTTGGAATTAACAAATGAAAAGAACCAGTGTTCCTAGATAATCAAATAGGTTGGAAGTGAGATGTTTGTCAAATTCCGTTACGGAATTTCGTGTAATTCACTGAATTTAAGTATATTAGCGTATTATTACGTCGGTTCCCAAAACTCTCCAAATGTAGAAGGTTCACAGTGGCTGGATCGTATGTCAGGGACGCAGGGGCTCAAGGTTGGCAGTACTCCGAGAATGCGACGATCACATCGGCAAGAGAACAGGTCTCGGAGAATGGACATTGAAAAGTATACGGGGGCCATGTTGTGACTGCATACCTCTAAAATTTGTGATTAATTATGGTATTAGCTGTTCTAATAGATACTTGGACGTGGACATACGAAGTGGACGAAGCGTGTTAAGGACTCGGGCACAGAATGGCTGCGTTTGAACAGGGGGCCCTAGAAAGTTGGGAAAGAAATCCGCATTTCCTACAACCCTCGCGATACCATACGTTCCCCAACTGGTGTGTATGACATCCACATGCTGGGCGTCGTCCTTCGTCAAATCACGTCCAGTGAAGCCGGTGATATTTGCGTAGAAAAGGGGCCCAGCAGGACTAATCGGAAATTATAAAGCCAACCAGGAATCATATTGAAGCAAAAAGTATTACTGACGCCGATGTCGGAAACAAGTGTGTTACTCACTCTAGACCTAAAAACGAAAAAGAATGATTACAAACAACAGTTAGCAGTTAAAGTAATATTCTTGAAAGGGACGCGACAAAGCAAATTGTTGCAGGAGAAAGTTTCAATAAATATTTTGTAACTATTTTTTTTGCTAAATGTGTCAGAAATGCATAAAAAGTACACTCGTCTTTAAATTCCGTTTTGTCGGACCATTCATTTTACACAAATTGTTTTGTAATTTACCAGTTATTCTTCCAATTGGTGACACTAAATCTGCGACAGTCTTCCCAGCCCATCCAGCGACGTGAGCTTAATTATAATAAGAAAATGTTTGTCTGATCATCTCTGCTTAACATGAGAAAACAAGTCAACAAGATGCAAACCTCCCAAAGAGAATCCAACGACATGAATGTTATCCATTGTTGTGACCACTCCACATTTCCATAAATTTGCCAACAATTCTCCAGTCCGTATTCCGGCACCAGCCACATTTCTCACGGCTCTCGTGTAAATTGGTATATTTATATCCGGCTGAATGAGACTACCTGCCAACCTCCCTAAGGTTATTTTACAAAACAATTTTATTGAGAAATATCTGGAATCCTCAAATTATTCAAAAGCTTCCAAAACACCAACCCCAATCCACCACCACAACATTGACATCATGACCATCTTTTGCATTCATTATGTCCAAATAAGCTGTGTGAATAAAACAGTAAATTGGCAAGTTATGCATTGTGCTAATGGTACATAGTTGTAAATATTTGTATCAAGATTCATACCATTTTTAACCATGGCAGGCATGGATCCATTCTGAGATTGGGTGAAGCCATGAATCAAAACTAAAATCATGAAGTCATGAAATAATTGTAATTGCAAAATATGTACCACATACATTTTATTGTTACCTTTAATCGGAGCATGTTTAATCCAAGGAAGAGCATTCAGTGCTGAGCAATCATTCCATGCAATCTTATTAAATTGGTCAATTGCCCTAAAGTTGAAATTTATGTATTATAATCAAGGATCATCATTTTATTTTGTGTTACATACTTCGGATTATTATAGAGGTAGAAATATATGTCATCCGGGTTGTTGGATGGGCTATAACCGGGTGGAGGTAGGACAAGAAAGTTTCCAATGTCCTCCCTTTTGAAGGGATCTGAAATAAGCAAAGTTTTGAATATTTGCTCCAGTTCAAGTTTATGAAGGATCAGTGTTTTCCAAATACGAGTAAATTTATTAAAACTATAAATTAAGTTCGCGTATTACTCAAAACGTAGTCCATGAGTCCAGACTCTGTCAAGGTGTCCACCATGATGGCTCCATTATTGTAGGGGACTAATCCCAGGAGAAGAGAAAAAATGATTGCTTTTTTCATGGTTTTCTTTCCGAAATCCAGGAATTGACAAATGAAGCTACCCAAGTATCCTTTGTACATTACTCGGTTTAAAAGCAACTAAACAGTCACCAGGAATTGCAACGCTTTTATACACGTCTCAATAGCCAGGTCAGAGAGTCGTTGACTTATCATCCTTATAAAAGCAAGAAAATTGGTGAGCAAAACTGCAAAATGGATGTTTGCACATTTAAATCATGTCATGAACTGATTTGACAACAAAGCCTTCCCTCAATTATAACTGTGTACAAAGTACAAAGTTTGCAATTCCAGTAAAAAAAAAATTTGATAAAGGAATCCAGTGTTTTGACCAATGTTGCTGTATCTTGAGCGACTTAAAGAAATGCAATTCTGCACATCATAAAACAAAGTATGCGTTAAGAAAATGTTGAATAGTATTCAATGAATACCTTTCTTCCATTGAGTCAAAAAGTGGATGGAATTTGAAATTTGTCATTTCATGCAAATGTCATTATGTAATGAATAAATGTTCCAAATTGAATAAAAAATGATAGCACCACCGCGCCCGTGATATCTACATGGGAAGTGGAACAGCTATTTATAGCCTGAAAAATCCATTAATTAGGTCACACAACCCTTAGTCAGCGGGAATTTTAAATTAGCTGGATTTAAATAATTGAATCGTATCGTGTTTTGTATCTTATCTGAAGTTATCTCATTCCCAAGGGGAGGAGGAGGCTGGCGACTCAACAATGTTGAGATGGAGGAGCGTCACCGCATTGCAAGGAAGTCACTTATGGACGCCATTTCCAAATCCGTCGAGTCCTCCATCCCTCAAAGGTCCGGATAGAGTGGGAAGATAACACTGGGTGGGTGGGAGATGACCTTGACCTTTCAATCCCCACGGGGACGCCGGATACGGACTCAGAACAGCAATCTTGTAGGAATACTGCTCATTGACAAGGTGGTGATAGCAAGAATAATGGTGAGTTGGGTGGCTTATATTTATCAGTGACCAAAATTCACCATTTCCAGACTGCCTATTGATAACCAAACTAATAGAAAAAATGCATCAAATAACTTTGCACTCTTCCCATAAACACGTACCGATCTCAACAGACAATTATAATTGGGTCAACTCAACTTATTAGTAAGTAATTAAGTAAGCAGTAACCAGTTGAGAAGGCTCTTAAACTTTCATGTTAATTTTGAATAATGCGATACCCGTTTTAGGTTGCATGTTTTAATTTAAGATGCTGTTTTTAAAGATTTTAAAGGTTAGGAAGATTAGGCCACACTTATACGACATGGGGATATGACAGAGGTCAGGTTTCTGTCCTACAATTTATTAATCTCCATTCATTCACTAATGTTTTCCGACAGACTTACAAAAATCAATGTCCATAAAGAAGTTCCCCATGTCTCATTTTAGCAATGCATAGGCGGTTGGGGTAAGAATGTGTCAGCCAAACTTTTAGTTTTTATCAGCTTACGTGTCGGTATCACTTCAGCAGGTTGTTGGGAAATAATAAATAATTATATTTAGTCCAACACCAACTCTTTCAAATTATCTCTGCCACTTGTGGGGAGGAGGGATTCTCCAGTGGAAAGATGCAATCAGGCAAAAAGGTAATTTTTTAGTGAATATATTAATTGTTGGGATTATATGTAGAAATTGATTGTTGGATTTCACAGGGTCGACTGGCGTTCCTTCATCCAGACTTGGGACTTGGAGGGGCTGAACGACTGATTGTAGATGCTGCTGTGGGTCTTCAACAACGAGGTTATCAAGTTACCATTTACACGGGATATCATGATAAGGGACATGCTTTTCCGGAGACGACGGATGGAACGTTGAATGTAGGCACACTCTTTATGATATTAGTAGTGCAGTTGGGATTGGAATTCATTTGTGTTTTTTTAATTTTCTAATCTAGGTAGTAGCCGTGGGACAATGGATTCCTCGAAGTTTCTTGGGTCGTTTTGTAGCTCCTCTGGCTTATCTGAAAATGAGTCTGATTGCATTATATATTTCTATCTTTTGCCGTAGCGAAAGACCCAACGTTGTTATTTGTGACCAGGTGAGTTAATGAATGTGTGCTAATTACTAAATTAGTAACTAATTTACGTGTAGTTCGGATCGGGTCAAGGGATGAGAAGAAGATACAGTTTAAATGGTGTGATTCATTTTTTATAGGTGTCTGCCTGCATTCCTTTCCTAATTTCCTGGATACCTGGTTATCCACTGCATAAAGTTTTATTTTATTGTCATTTTCCTGATCAACTTCTGGCAACGAGGGAGTCCGCCATCAAATCGTTGTATCGGATGCCGCTAGACTTTCTTGAAGAGAAAACTACAGGAATGGCGGATAAGATTGTTGTTAACAGCGATTTTACAAGTAATTTAAAATTTTTAAGTAAACTAGAGCATGTTAATTTGAATAATGTGTGTATATGATAAATGCAATCTTTATTTCGCAGAGGGTGTGTTTAAGGAGACGTTCAGGTCACTGAAAATGGTGCCAGATGTCTTGTACCCTTCAATAAATTCCAATCTTTTTGACGACATTATGAAGACAAAGCCACAAATCAAGCTGGACGGTGCTTCAGCTAAACATCTTTTTGTGTCCATTAACAGATTTGAACCGAAGAAAAATATTGCCCTTGCCATAAGGACTTTGAGTACGAGAATAGTATTTAGCATTTTATCATTGATGTGTATAGTACCAGGATTGCATAATTTCTTACTTTTGTTTTAATTTGTTAACAGAGAAATTGAGAACTTGTCTTGATGACGACGAGTGGAGCCAGGTTCACCTAATTCTTGCTGGAGGCTACGATCCGAGGTTGCAATCTAGCGTTGCTTACCTTGAGAAATTAAAGAAAATTGTAGCAGATGAAGGTGTTGCTGATCACGTTACATTCGTTTTGTCGCCAAAGGATGCTGTGAAAGTAAAATTACTGTCCATCTGCTCCGCCTTGATTTACACACCTTCCAATGAGCATTTCGGAATTGTTCCACTTGAGGTATGCCAAAGTTTGTGAGGAGTAGTAGTTGGATACTAATAATGTTTGTGTTTTTTTACTAAATGCAGGCAATGTATATGGGTAAACCGGTGATTGCTGTAAATTCGGGTGGACCTAGAGAAACGGTTCGTGACAACGAGACAGGATTTCTTTGCCCTGCGACAGAGGCACATTTTGCAGTTGCAATGGCTAGAATTGTAAAAGAACCTCAGCTAGCTTCTACTTTGGGAAAAGCTGGGAAGAGACATTTTACTGAAAACTTCTCATTCAATGCATTTACAAATAATTGGGAACGTTGTGTTGCTGAGCTATGTGACAGTGGAAAGGTCAAAAAACGATGAAATTAATAAATAAGTACACAGTGGAAACAAACGTAATTGTCATATAGTAGTAATAATTCATTACGCACATTCTACAGCTTTTTTGTAACTAATAATCCAACAGGATAATAATAACAATAATAATGACAATAATAATAACAATATGATGAAGATAATAACTCCTACATAAATTGATGAATGACTAAATATCAACATTAATAGTACGGAGCAAATATATAACCTACATAATAATAGACATTACTATATAACTCCACATACTTGGATATTGCAAAACGACTTAAAAATGAGTTGCAATATGCGTATGTATGATTATGCACATATGATTGTATTTAATAATATAATTAACAATTATAAGAGTCGCTATCACACTTAACCAGGGATGTACACCACCACAGTCACACATCAAGCTCTAGATGGGAGTCGTACATTTATATGACACTTATGGCTATATAAACTCGTCGCTGCTAGTTTATTGATTTGTATTCTTAACGAGGGAAGTGGTTTCAAAATAATTTAGGGAACTGGAAAGTTCAGTTGATTGTTCGCTTGACACTCTAAGCATCCTTCTTCTCTCATGGTCTTCTCGAGCAAAATAATAACTGCAAAGACTGACTACCTATTAATATTATGGTACATCAAACAGAGCTTACAAGCATCCACCCCAGTCACATGGCTGGAAATTTATCATTTAAATAACTTATCCGTAATACTTGCCTCACTATATACTGGATTCCGAATTATTTCGGGAAATTGCATCAAGTGATCACAATGTGATCCGTCATTTTTATGCAGTTTTATGCATGTCGTCCTTATTTGTAATTTGTGTGATGTACTGAATCATACTCTACCTCCCCAGCTCCCTACAATTTAACTCTAGTACCTACAACTGAAAAGCACAATTCATCCCATTTTTTAAAAACTCTCAATGAAGCAGATCAACTGCTTTCACACAGCCTAAAATGACCTTATCATTCGTGAGAGAGGAGGAGGGAACACAAGTTTAATGGACTGGATACAAATGATTAATTACTCAATTACAAGGGCATACAATCGGATTAAAAAACTACAACGACGTGCGAAGTTCAGATTTACAGTTATTCATTAGTCGCTAGTTATTTCGGATGCATAAAGTTGGCTTCAAAATGTCTGAAGTTGAAGTTTAGAAGTCAGCAAACTCCTTAGCACATCTTTCCGTAGATGAGATACGTAGCACTTCCTCTTCGTAATCATCGAAATTGCTCGTATCACCAGATCCTTTACATTTAGGGATGAATGGAGCCTCCACCTTCAAAAACAAAATAACAACGTGTTACATTCAATGTTTCATGACACCATAAATGAATACAAGTAAAAACGGAAATCCAACAAAAGCTATGATGTCAACATTTGACATGTAATATCCTCAAAGACATTACCACAATACGTGCGTGACTCGATTGCAAAATACAACCGATCAACTGAACGAATAGACTTAATCGTAACTTTTACACAGCAAAAATTGCGGATCCCGTTCTAAGGCTAAAAACTAGGACCTAGTAGATAATGCGAAAATGAGCTATTTTTCTTAAAACAACCCAAAACCAGCATTCCCCAACGCACAAATATATATATATGATTGGACAACATATTATGGATAATAAGCACTTGGATTTGATATTTCCAATTACAGTTACTGGCTAATATTGATTCTTGGACGTTTCAAATTACAAATTAAAGCGACCCCTTTTAGTGAAAGCAATTGAAATTGTTAATAAAATACTACCGAGATTGTATTGAGTAAACTAAAATCATTCAATTAGAATTCTTCAAAATATTTTCCGAATGGGTCATCCGCGGAAATGTTAAATGTATCCTCATCCTCTGGAACATGCTCAAAGTACCGAGAGTCCCCAGGATGACGAACATTCGGGCGGAGTGGGGATTGGTCCTGATCAGTATATAATCAGCATTTTATATCACGTTTTTTTAGAGAATTGATAGACGCGTACAGAAATTAGTAAAATTTATAAAAAAAACTACTCAACAAATCACAACTTGTAGAAATACTCGCCACCTGAACTACAAAGTTTTCTTTCTAAAACGTAGAATGCTACATTGTCTTTTCGCCGCTTGTAAATTTGTTACTTCCGAATCAGTTCATTAAAAGACCAAATTTGCAGAAAATGTTACTAACACGTAGTATCGTAAAACCATTGATATGTTATCGTACCTTTTTCTGGAAAATAGCAATCCAGTCTGTTGTTGAAAACCACTTGTGGCTTTTGATGTCATTCACTCCATTCTTCAAATTACCGTACCGCTTGGTCAAGTCAACCTGAAGAAGGTTTCTAAGAAGGTCTTTCAAATCATTGGAGAAATGAGAAGGAAATCGAACTTTTCCTGACACAATTTTTTCATAAATTTGAATTGGCTGGTCGGCGAAAAATGGAGGATATCCAGCAGCCATTTCGAAGACAAGAACACCGAGCGCCCACCAGTCAACAGCCTTATTGTATCCCTTCGACAGAATGATTTCAGGTGCAAGATACTCTGGTGTCCCACACAACGTCCAGGTGCGTCCTTTAACACGTTTTGCAAATCCGAAGTCTGTCACCTTAATATATCCTTGACTGTCAATCAGTAAGTTTTCGGGTTTCAGGTCCCGGTAGATCAAATCAAGGTAGTGGAGGTACTCAAATACCAGAACTATTTGGGCAGCATAAAACCGTGAGTGAGGTTCACTAAAACGACCTGTTTTCCGCAAATGAGAAAACATCTCCCCTGTAAAACGGTAAACAACAAATACATGTTAGTAATAGTTCAATAACCTTTCTTAACGTAATTGTATTTAACTGTAAAACTAGGATATATAGTCCAAAATAAATATCTCATCTCACCTCCAGGGATATACTCTAGTACCATGTATAGATTGGAATTGTCCTTAAAATGATACTTTAGGGTAACCAAGAAGGGGAAGTTGATTGCGTGGAGAATCTTCTTTTCATTTAGAGTGTGTTCTACTTGTTTCAATTTCACAACTTTCTGCTTATCCAAAATTTTCATTGCATAATATTCTTTTGTGGACTTGTGCTGGACCAACATGACACGCCCAAAGGATCCTGTACCCAGTGTTTTCAAACGGTCGAAGTCTTCCAAGGTGGCTGCACACTACAATTCCGAATAAAAAAGTTTTCAAAATTTATAATCAAACAACCTTTATCCAACGTGTATAAAATCATTAATAAAACAAAATAATAATGCAATTCCATTGTTACCGGCTGAGGGTTTCTCCATTTCTCCTCAAACTCCTCTTTTGCCTTCTCCAGCCACTCTCGAACTGAAATAGAAATAATTCAATGAGTTTCAACGACAATAATTAAGGACACGATTTGAAAGAAAAATAAGCGTTCTTGGTCAATTTGCAAATGTAATATACTTTACTTTACACACGGCAGACGACAAAAAGCAAAGAGTCATAGTCAGCCAGCAACTTTACATAAATATCAATTTCAAGATCCACGAAGGAAATTGATATAACATATAAATTGTTACATACATAGAACTCAGAAGAATTATTGTCAAAGGGACCCAACGGCTGTCCTCCGTACATGCAGTGGAGTTGAATTAAAAATGGACTTGAATTAACATTTCCTCCAAAATCCTCTTCAACATGAAAAGGTGTAGTGTATTTATAAATGCTTTGGAAGTGGGAGCAGAGCAGATATAATTTAAGGTAGTATAGTATCCTATCATGGATGCAAAGATATGAATATGAATTTCCATTATGCTCTCCTTTGAACTCAAGCCAATAACAATTCTCCTCCCAGCTAGAATGAGATGAGATGACGGCAAAAGCGTTGACTTGACTTGTTTCTTCTCTGCCTCGATGGAACGAAAAGTTCGCAACTTAATCGAAACTCGTCTCAACCGGCAGCAGAGTATGGACCTAGGCTCATATCTATTTTCTATATTCTATCCTTTATCCCATCTGTCTACTTCTACCCGGCCAATTTCAATGATACAACTGCTGGCAGTGCAATCCTGCAGATTGCCAACCAAGCCTAGATATACAAGCAAACGCTATTATGGTGTCCAATGCACGTCCATATCATTCAGGCAGAGATCTTGATTGAGAAGAGAAACCCACAGAGATCACCTACTTCCCATCAAGTCAACTATTTACCAGATGCCGTCTGGAACTTTTTAATGGTTGTGATATACGGTAGCTATCAGCCATGCTATCCTATATGATATTCCTTTATGTACGGTTTGAAAGATACAAATATACAAAACGCGTGTTGTTTCTCTCAAGTTTCTCTAATCCCCTTCGACGCTGTGAGCAATTCTATTTTTCTCTGAAAGGCAACTGCTCAGGATTGTTACTGCACTGCTGTCTGCTAGGAGGTGAAAGGGAGAAAGCTCGAATTTCCTTTTTCAACCAACATTATTACACAGCGTCACAACTATAAAACCATTTCTCTTTTTCTTTTGCGAAAGAATTTTCCTCTAAGCAAAAAAAAGAAACAAAAAGGCAGCGCCTTTCTCCATAACGTTCTTTCATTGCAGGAGGAGGCTTTTACTGGATGGATGCTGAACCAAGTGTAACTTCAAAGAGTTGCTATTTCAGTCCTACAGCGTAAAACCCATATTCTTTAGGCCACTACAAGGATATGAGGACCAGCCAGCAAATACGAAGTGAAACAACCAACCAAACAGATTAATCCAGCACAGCAGATAAGTCCAGAGTCCATCGAACATTGCTGCTTTTGAGCTTATGCACCTTTCAATAGTAGAACTACCAACTCCAGCTAACTCACCAAGCATTCAGTTAAAGTAAAAAACTTTGTCAATAGTCTTGAGTGGAAAGAAAATCATAAATTCTTGTCACAAGTTCTTCCAAATACACAAACAAGATCATTGCATGCTACCCCATGTTCGTGAACCCAACATATGTATGACCTTCGTGCAGGATAGGAGTAATAGCTTGCAGTTACTTGTGTCAATAGTAGTAGTGTAAAGAATAAACGGAGGTCAATCAAACTAGTTTTTTTCCTCACATTGATATTTATTAGGCAACATGCAATAAATAAATTGCAAAGATATTGAGACGGAAAAAGAATTCTTTAGTTATTTCAACAAGGTTTACCAATTCCATTTTTCTCCACCATTACATATCGGCTGCTATTTAATTCTATACCAACTTCACCCAGACCAGAAGCAATTTCAGGCGTGACTCGCGAACTGAGTGGAGACCAAGTTTCGCTTGATTGTACAAACTAGGATATAGTCGCCTACGCCCTACACATACATAGTATCGTATACTTAGTACCTATGCTTGCTGACAATACTTCGATCTATCTACAGTCTCTGCCACGACCACGAAGTCAAAGTGGCAAGGATGTGGCAGTGGCAGAGTAGTGAATACAACCTCGAAATGCGATTAGATTGTCGCCTGTCGCAAAACCGAATTTTGCTTTCCCTTCCAAGTTGCTGTGAGCGTAAAACTACTAGTTTCCTTTCACTCAGTTTACTAACACAGCCACAGCTACTATGCCCATCCCTCCAATACCCCAATACTCTCTCACTGCCTGCTTCTGTCCTTTACGAGAATTGCAAAGTGTGATTGTGCCTAAGGTTCAGTAGTTCAGTTTACTTTCACTGAAAAGAGGACCGGCACACAAACATATTGCTATTATGTACTAATTACTTGCAGAAAATAATCCTTCAAAACTACATATTTCCTGGTGTACTATACTTATTATGATAAATATTATGGGCTCATGGCTTTGTAGTAAGAGATATATTCCTTCTTCAAAAAAATGGCAATTACCTTAAATTCAACTTTAGAAAAATATTTATGCTGGAGAAAATGGTGTGATAAAAGGACCCAACAGACCATTCATTAGCTCTTATCACGTGGCAAGTTTAAACAGAGAACTGAATGAAATCATGGTTCTCTTCAGAACTCCTGAATACTACGGTCTGAAGACCACAAAACCACCACCTTCATTCTGGCAGTATTCGCTAGAACGAAGCAGAGTGGAAAGAGAAAGTTTCACAAAGGCCGAGCAATGGAAAGAAAGATATGCTTCAAGGATTGGAAAAGCATGACAAAGATCGATTCCCATCAGATGTCTGCTTACTTAAGTACAAACAGGTAAAGGCAATACATAAATAAAAATATCCAACCACTCACATTATTTCTACTCAAGTATGACTTTACACTTTGCTGCAGAATTATTATCCCATGAAAGCCATATAAAATATTATATCATCCCATCCTCCATTCTCTTGTCCTGTCCGATAAAAAATGTCGTTATTAAGCAAATATACTATTGATTTCGCCCAGAAACCGCTTCCCGGCACAATTATTCTGAACACATGAATAAGTTGCAGTAGCGGGTTCCTTCCCTTTCTCCGTAAGCCGGAGCTTGTCCAATAAAAAAAACTCGAAGTTACCAAATAATTGTATCACGGCTACGAAAAAAGTAGTAGGAAAAAGTAAAATGTACAA
Source organism: Folsomia manolachei (assembly GCA_036491905.1). NCBI lineage: Eukaryota > Metazoa > Arthropoda > Collembola > Entomobryomorpha > Isotomidae > Folsomia > Folsomia manolachei. Next base: position 26,416 of record JAAXNX010000358.1, read on the forward strand.
CATCTCTTTCCCTCTACTACTTTTCCCTTCCTTTTCTTCTACGATATACTTAGTTTTGTATGATGTTGTCTGACTCGTGGCAACGATAACCACTCCTCGCAATACTGCCTGGTGTGACTCTCTTCTTGCTCTGGTCTACATTCCTTTTGAACCTAGTCAGCCAACCCAATCAGTCAGGAAGGCTGGAGCAAAGACCAAAAGTCAACTTATTTGGTTTGTTTGAATCAATGTCCAGAGGGACCAGCCAAGCTAGTACATTTCACAAAACCTGAGGTTCAACCACACATGTATTTCTGGTAGCAGTACATTTCTCGTTCCTGGGAGCGACGAGTCCTTCAACAACATAACAATAACCACTTCACTCACTCAACAACTCGGCCCATGTCAACCTCTCTATCTCACCTCAAATCCATATCAAATCCTTGCCTTTTCATTGCGTCATTATACTATTACCGTTTTCTTTACATGAGAAATAATATTTACTCGACAGTGAGGGTTTGAAAGTAATAGGGTTGGAAAGTCGTTGAAAGAGAAGAGATTCGTCCACTTGCACCTTCCATTCACTTTGCACCAGTCGCTCTTGCGGCAGGTTAGGTTGCTAGTGCGGAGAAAGTAAAAATACCAGCAGAGCACTTTATGATTTAGACTTGAAAATGTAATAAACTCCCTTTAAGACGATATAACAAAGTTCCGTTCGAACGACCGCCAGGCGCTCGAGCGGCCTATGCCGGCGCTACGGACTAAGGCGTTATGATTTCCAAATGTGGTCGTAAAGGTTAAATCGTTAGTTGCTTTATAATGGTGCTGCCCTTATGATACCCCATTCTATTTGCAAGTATAATAATGACCTGGATCGATAAAGAACAAAACTTGGATATAGTCCGAGGGTCCGCCCGTCTATGAAATTTGCACGAGCCGGATTTTGAAATACGGTATGGAAGTGCAGACAGACAAACGGACAGATAGAGCATTCACATAAAGTCCCTGAACGGAACTTTCTTTATAGAAGAATACCTAGATCTCGGCTCATGTACTTACACCGGACAAGAATGTCTCATCAGGTTCTAAATGTCAAAGCTACAACAACTGTGGAACAGTAGAGGTGATTCTAAGAAGTGATTTCATTCCAAGACCGCCAGTACTACTACGCCAGGCTTATCCAACACTCCGAAATAGCCGCCACTGCAAATTTGAATTTATCTGAATAATGCATAGCGGCTAAGGAATCTCCTGGAACTGCTGCTGCCCTGCCTGGTCCCACAAATCTGATTTTCAGCACAATTCATCCTGATTTTCTTTCTCTTCTTTCAAGACTTGGTGTAATTCAGCCAGCCTTGACTTGCTGCTTTCTTTCATCTATTACTCAATTATCATGAATATGATGAAGAAATCACTACATGTACGTGTATGATGCCTGTCTAGTACTAGCCTCATTATAGTGGAACTCTCTAACCATTCACTTTCTCCCTTTGCATTACAACATTTTCCAGTCCAGCACGGGGAATATTCAAACCATTTAATCAAATGCACGGTCTATCTACCTGGTAATATTCCTACGACGGACTATTATCTAAAGCACAATATGTAAAATATATAACCTCTCGGTTGCCCGTCCTGCTGACAAAGGTAACAACAGACATTCTGTCATGTAACAGCAGTCCAGATAACTCTTGCTAAATCCAGATAATCATTTAAGAGATTTCTTAGCATACTTAGTTATAAGACCACAGTAGTTGATAGAGTACGCTTTTAAAATTATTTATGTTTGTAGTTGTCCTTCCTTTAAATGAATTATCCGAGAGAATGAAAAGCAGAAATGATGATGAATCATTTTATTTGGCACTGTTCTTCAATTCAACAAGAAGTAATATCTATCCGCATGACTGGATAGGTATTACACGATACAAGAGGGTAAGAAAATAAGACAAACTTACGTTTTGTGAGGGAGAAAGGATGAACACAAGGGAAAAAGACTTCATTCCGAATCAGTTTATTTCTCGGTCACAATACTTTCTCTCGTCTTCTCAGGCTATGTCACCTAACCAACATCCTCATCCACTCAATACTCCTTAGCTCAAATTAAAATGATTTGGACAGTGATAATAACAAGGGACAAAGTAATGAGGCATAGTAGAATTTATTGGACCATGAAACGTTAGTTTAACGAGGATGACAAGTGAGACATATAGTAGTCCACTCAGAAACCTAACAGGACGTCTGAGTAATATTAGGTTATATAGGTTATCAATTGACAAATGAGTTATTTGTTCCGGAAGATTCACCCTCGCACACCCAATTCAGTTCAGTTTAAATCCATCCACTTCGCGTATCCGCATTATTGACTAGCCAAATTTTCAGGGTTTGGCCAAAATACTTTGTCAAAATATAAATGATACAACATAATAGTATTTTGATTCGTAGTTTTGCTTAAAATTATTTAACTTGTATTTTGCTTCCTTTCAAAGAATTATTTTTATTACCTATTTTGTTTCTGATTGATGGTTGAGCTTTAAAAAAGTCCGAATTCTTATGAAAACCACGAAATACGTCTTAAACATCAAAATAATGGCAAAATAATCCCAGCTCCAATACTAATTCAAAAAAAACTATTTCAAATAGGTCTTTTGTATCTGAATTGACTGAATTCAAGAAATTTCAAGAAAGATTTTCATTTTATGTCTTGAAAACAAACCATTTTCGCCAACCCTGTCAATTTCCAGCAAAATTTTGCAAGTAAAAGTGTTAGTAGTCATGCGTTAAAGGATATAAAACAGTGAAGTGTTCTATTTGGCTTTTGTCATTATTTTAAAACGAGTTGAAAGTAACTATTGGAAGAAATATCTAAAAATAAAATATTCCGAAAAATTACTAACCACTTTCGAAGGGCCGCTGACTTCCTTTAAAAACAGACACAAAAATGGTTTAAATATACACACGGTAGAATTATAATACATTATAAATATAAAAAAGTGGATAAGTGATTGTTAGGTAGCCCTCACTGAAACCGATGCTAAATGGAAAAAAATCAACGCAATGCTTCTAGATTTTAGTTAATTTTAAATGAGCAGGCTATAGAAGGTTAGCAAGATGTGTATAAGGAACCCATGATTTCGTTCACTCATTGTCAGTTCATAATCTTTCAACAGAAGCAAAATGTAACGTAAACTCTTTCATTTCATAGCGGAGAAATAAAAGATAGGATTAGTTGTCCAGCCAGCAGAAGCTGTTTTTTATATTAACTATATTTTGAATTTAAGAGAAGCCTAGGTTAGGTCTAGAGAGCAAAGGGTTAAGTCCAGAAGAGGGTTCCAACGACCTGCACCGCGTGTCCACAACACCCCCAAAATATCAATGTGCTATCATAAAGTGTAAGTAATTGTCAGTAGTGCATTAATAAAATAAAGTGAAAACCAATAGAAAGCTGTTTAGCCAAGGGGCTCACTCCCATCGCCCGTATCTCTATGCCTTAAGCTGGGAAAGAGTCTAACGAAACTAAATCCGTGTGTTGTTTCATTTTCTTTCATTTTCATACCAACTCGATTACAGCTATGTAATGAAATTAAGTAAAACACGGGAAGATGAATTTCTATTTTTATGCCGAGTTAAGCATCTATGCACGCGTTGTGTCGTTAGTAGCGATGACACAAGAATCCTACTTACTTTCCTATTCGATAATACTGGGGGCTGCTACTAAATGGTTATGAAGATAAATATAAAAAAAATTCCACCCATCTTATTAACAGTTGTGGGTGCTTTTCTAAAAATACTCATGTTCATCCCTCATCTCTGCAATCACACACATTCATGTATTTCAGGATAATCCACCAGGGTTTTATCGAGTACCAAAATAATAAAACATATCTGGGTTTAATAATTGTTTGGATTTTATTATGAATTTATTTAAATTTTGTTTTGAATTGAGTAACGGATGAGCACTAATTTGTCGCCTTAATGATCTTCAAGAACGTCAAAATAGGGGTAAATGTTTGGAAATAAAACGCTGGGTTTTTTAGAACCCTGTATTTTGTATACACGCATCAGTTCTAAAAACTCTTTACTACCAGATTCTCAAACAGACTGATTATCAAAAAACTCTTAATAAAATAAACGATGAGATCTAAACATTTTAAATGTCTGGTGTAACCTGTTTGCTTAACAATAGTCCCAACGCGTAGCATCTGTTTTGAGGTCTTGGAAATGGAATATGTGTCTTAGGTTTTGACATTGTAATAAAAATTGACATTTCCTGAGTCGAATTCTGAATCAACTCAAAATTCAAACGGCTTTTTAGGTAAAGCAATCTAAATTTGGAAAATCAAGAAGACCGGTTACCTCTAACCATAGTATAGTTTGTTAGATTGAATCGCATATAGTTCCGAAATGTGGATCAAGTAAAAAATTCTCAAACACACAATCTTGTGCACCATATCAATGTCTTCGCACCATGACACGATCGCGTACAGCTGAAACCTGCATATTAGTAGCGGTGGAAGGAATATTAAATGTATGAATTTTTTTTCTTATTCGATGCAGAAAGTATTTTATGCAGACACATACAAATACACTTCATTCAATGCAGTATCTAAAAACATCAGCCAAATAACCTACCACAACACAACCAACCAAATAACTTCCGGTATTACAAGCATTTTTGTGAATCAACCAGCAAAAACAACAGAGGAATGGTAAATGGTGAATAAACGCATTGAGTGGATTTGTCACATCCAAATCAACCGGCACAAATATCTTCTAAACAATTTTTTGAATTGAAAGAAAGCAATAGATTATAAAGGCATATATTGTAACCAATTAGTTCCTATTCACTAAATGTAGATTTTGTCATACTAACACGACTCAGAACGTAGTTCGTTTGATACGCGGTTCGTATTCATGATGCATAAATGGATCATCGCAAAAAATAGTAATAATATGTCAAGTGCCTTTAACACAGCCTCATTCATAGGAAAATGTATATTGTTTAAAGATCGTTCAATATTTTAAAAAGACCGTTATAGTTAAGTTTTGTTGTCCCTTAGTCAATTGTAGATAAGTATCACCTAATAAGATACTGTAGTAATCCAGCTCAATCTCCCTAATACAGAATCAATATAATTGTTCACAAATGTTACATACTGAGAACTCGTCAAGAATTTTTATGTGCATGTAGATACGATGATAATGAAAAATGTCATATTTGGCCAAGGTTCCCAAAGAACAACACACTGCTACGCAAACTAACTTTAAATGGCAATCAACAATGTTGTGGGATTAATTAATTAAGAAAAGCAAATAGGAATTCTATAGTTAAACGGAATGATCGAAATAAAACCAAGATCAAAGGAAGGAACCGGTGGTTGAATGTGTGATATGTAAAATGAGAGCAAATAAATCCTATGTTATCGTGAAATAAACCTCTGCCCTCAGTGCTCTCTTATCAACTCTGTGTTATGTATGGATGGATTACAGTTGCCTGTAATTGATCAATGTTTGTCCTCGAATGAATATGTATGCTTTTAGTTTACGTAGAGAGGCAGTCATATGTACATACAAACACACGTAACAGTAAACCTATTGGCCAAAATTGCTCATCAGAATAA